>JAOEHY010031431.1:0-37765 GCA_025447955.1 Psilopsiagon aurifrons | reverse complement strand
TCTCCACGCAGCCTTCTCTTCTCCAGGCTGAACAGCCCCAACTTTCTCATCCTATCTTCATAAGGGAGGTGCTCCAGCCCTCGATCATCCTCATGGCCCTCCTCTGGACTTGTTCCTACAATTCCATGTCCTTTTGATGTGGAGCACACCAGAACTGTGTAATTATGAGTATTCATAGTTTCCAAATGATTTAGCAGTTTAGTCTTAATGAAGGAGATGGGAGTTTTGCATTTTCACACCAACGGTTTTTTATTTAGTAGAGAAGAACGGGGGGAGTAACAAGAACAAAAACACTTGGATTGAAATGGTGGTTGAAGTCACCCTATCCCTTGGGAAGTCTTCAGTGCCCCGCAGGACTGGAGATACTTTTCCTGCTATTGCATATGATGGCTGCTGATTTTTCTTATAGTACATGGTGTCTTTACTGGGCGGACAGATTTTCATTTTCGAACTTGCATTTAGAAATGGAGACATTCCCTTCCTTGATCAGGCCACTGGGTCCACTTAAGTCACTTTTGCTCTGCTGTTAGAGCTCGCACTGTAGGAACATTGCTGCAATGTATGCCTCTTAATATATGTACTTGCAGTGTGTGAATTTCAAGGATATGTACATGCTGACTTTAAATTTAGGTTTCGCTTCTGTTTTTTCCCTTGTTCCAGCTAAAGCCTTAGTCCTAGGCACAAATGATTTTGTGAGGACACAAATGTCTTCAAATGATCTTTGAACATCCTCTGGAAGCTTTAACTTGTGATCCTTTGCCTTCTGGTTTCTTGACATACTGAATTTTTTTGTTGTATCATATGCATATTTATGACATTTTAGTATGTTGGCTTTTTTGATAGGCTGCATTCTCAACTGGTGAAAAGCCTTACTTTACATATGCTTAAAACATACAGGAAGCCTAAATGCTGTTCTTTATTTTAGACAGAAATTATGAAAGTGGAGGGTTGAACTGCCTTTTAGTGGTATATGATGGGAAAATTGCACGTACAGCTACAGCAGTGTAGTCTCTTTCTTTCTGTTTCTAGGTGAAAAGTCAGTTTTGACTGCTTAATTAGATGTAGCATCATTTTTCAATACAAGGGGTTTAGCATCTAATTGGCTGTTCTGACAAATTCTTCTTTGCATAATTGATTTTCAAAGGAATTTATATTTCAAAGGTATATTACACAGTAAGCAATTACTCTCTAAAGGTAGTTTTAGTCTGTTACAGTCTAATCAAGACCATTTTTAGTGCTTCTTATACAGTTCTTGATTTAGAAATAATTATGGCCATTCGAAGTTTGCAGCCACTTGGACTTGCTTTTTTGTGTACCTGTATGCTCTGTCACTGTACAAATCTTAAAGTATCTGTTTCTTCCCAAAGATTTGAGAAACAGAACTCTTGCCACTGCCTTCAACAGGATTAGATACTGTGGTCTAGAATTCGAAGACTTTTTAGGTGCCTGATGCTCCTTGGTTGTAGTGGATGGCACCCTTGCAATGACACTGTAATCTGGCTCTAGTTAGCTGCAGGGGCCTCTCTTTCTGGAAATATGATTTGCGAAGTAATTGTCACTTGTGGGAAGAAAGAATTATGAATAGAAAACAGGAAGAATCTTCCAAAATGCGAGTGTTGCTGTGTGTGAACATCTGCCAGCGCTTCGTAGCCAACAGCAGATATTATGATGTCAAAATATGTTGAGAGGAAAATTATTCCTCTGCTGGTCAGAGCAGCGGAACAGAAGTCAGAATATCTACACCACAGACTTCCCTCTGTTGGTGACAGTTTGCATAAGTCAGTGGAATTTTCAATACCTTTATTTTCCCCTTTGCAGAAAGGGGCTGATACCAGAGGTTAAGCCAAATCAGGTGGGTGGATTGAAGTGTAATTAATGTGTTTAAAGAAGGCACTTGGAGGAGTACCAATTGTCTTTCTTACTCTTCCTTTATAAATACACTGCATTAACACAGTTTAAAGAGATTGGTAGAGATGAAAGTCGGTGTAGCCACTTTCCTATGCAAACATGAAAATCATGTTGCTGCAAGAGCAAGAGTTGCATATGAAACTGCAGGGAAAATTGAATAGAGGCTGGAGAGTACTGAAGGATTTGGATGGGTCATATTTATCTGACCTGAGTCTATGCTCAGGGGACTTAAGAGAATTGAAAGTCACCATGAAGCCAGGTGTTTCAGCTTGCAATGGGTAATGGGTGTTCTGAAGTGTGAGAATCTAAAAAAGGGCTACAAGAGTAACTTGGTTGCCTCTGGCACTCCTCTACACAGTAATTCTGTCATCTTCCCTCCTCCCTTTAGATTCTGTATTGTGTATATTTTATAGAAAGAGTATTTTGGTAGTCTTTCTGGATCTTGCTTGTGCTTTAGAGCAAATACTGTGTGTCAGACTATCTTTGTCCAAAGACTGTAGGTGTAGTAATGGAGATGCCTTCCAACCACCTCCAGCAGGAGTGGAGAGTGGTGAAAGGTACATTGTCAATCAAGTAATGAGAGGCACCAGAAATGAAAAATGTATATGCCCATCAAAAGGTGTATATGCTCCTCGAAGAAGAGGCTGAAGGGTGGACAGAAGAGTGTGATCAGATGGTTACAGGCACAGGAACATCTATTTAAGGAAAAGATAAAAAGTACATGGTAGTCATGAATATGTGGGAGCTTGTGTATGTAAATGCAGAACTTGGAACTCATTCAGAGGATAAGCTTTTTCCTCTGCCAGTTAGGATCTGTAACTCAATATGGTTATAAATAATATTTGATATTTCTGATAGGGAGAGTTCTAGAGGCAAGATATGGTATATTCTGATGAGGAACAAGATGTGCTATGCTACACTAAAGAAACAATTTAATCTGTCAGTGGGATGCATGATAGGACTCGGCACTCCTGTTCTTTGAATTGGCACTTTCTGGCACAAACTGCTGGCAGAAAGAAAACCGTAAAATAATCCTCTTGGTGTAAATTATTTGTTACCTGTTGCTGCATGACTGGGTCATTAGTCAATTATTTTAAAATGCTAGTGAGACAATATTACTATATATCTAGTATCCCTTTGGAAAGATCACAGGTTTGGGCCCATGATGTTGTCTCTGGACATTACTAAATAAAGGAGCTAAAAATAAAGCTTTAAAACTAGATGGACATTAACTTTCTCCCATAGAAATAGGGTTTGCATTGCCATGCACTTCACACACACTTTTTCTTCCTTGCCACCTGTCACTGAAACTATGGACAGATGCTTTCTCCAGGTTCCAGCTGAGCCTGCTGAAAATATTACTGTTCCCAGCTGTTTGTAACCACCTGGGAGCTAGAGGTTACTGTCCCCACAACTTTGCCAAAGCAAGAGATCATATGAGCATTCCCATGTCTGCCGATGGCAGAGTTGTCCAGCGTCAGGAGTGAACCTGGCTAACTGCAGTGACATGGATTAGAGAGTCCTATAAAATCCCCTTTCTCTAGCTGTACTTGTCTCCCAGAGGAGCAATAGCAGACAGCTGGGGGAGAGGATGCTAAAGTTGCCAACTGGCATAGCTGACTGCAGAGTGAGTACCTATCTGCAGCTTTTTATGTCTTGGAAGCAAGCTGGTTTCTCTCAGAATCACTGAATCCTCAAAATGTGGGACCTCCAGCATAGTGATCATCTGTAGATAATAACTCCAGGAGTTTTTCAGAGACAAAGAAAACCCTTCACCCCTTAGTTTTCAGGAAGACTGAAATAATAGAGTTTAATTTTGGTAAGTACTGGAAGGTGTCTCAATGTTATAAATGCCTAATGTGAACAATTACTCTCTGACAATGTGGTATCCAGAGAGATCAGGGTTTGGTGTACCTGTAACAACAGCTTATGTTTTCTTCCCACTGGTTCTATCCTCTTCCCCCTCTGGCATGTTCCAGTAGCCTCTGTACCCATGCAAACAGTAACCACTGTGGTATGGCACTGCCAGGGTGGTGATAGATGCTGCTGGGGAACGGGGCTGGATGTTGAAGGAGAGCCCTGAAGAGCTAGGATCCTTCTGTTGGGGCCTGCAGAGCAGGGACTGCTGCTGTGATGTATCATCTTGCTCCAGAAGATCTGAATATTTGGCATCCTCTTCCTCCTCCTATTAGTAGTGGTACCAAGAGGAGGTGTTTGGGAAGTGTCTGCTGCCTGAAGAACCTGCCCAAAAAAGGAGGAGGAGGTAGTATAAGAATCCTGCTCCCATCCTAAACCACACTGAGTTACAAAGCATGGAGAATTAGGCTGTACATACCCACTGTGTAACCATACACTGCTGAGTAGTCATGAATATGTCTACTACTGGAGAAAGTGCTGCTTGCCAGCTACTGCTGGGCTGGCTTACCTGTGAAATAGAAGAGGGAAAAGCTGTGGGAAGAAAACAACCTTAAATGTTTCAGACTTATTGTTGATGCTTGTAATGGTACAGGAGAGGGTGAGAAAGTGAATGGGAACCTAATTTTTGGCAGATATCGAGGAAATTCAGGCTTCCAGAGAAGGAAATCTTGTGATCTCTGTATGTAGTCATTAGTGCATCATTGATACAAATAGTGTTTAGGAATGACAGAAAAGTTGGCTTGCAGCATTTGGGCATTGCAACTGTTAATGCTGAAAGTTTCAAAGAGTGTTGCTGAGAGTATGCATTGGGCATATAAAGCATCATCGCAAAAGTGTAAGTGTAGAACAGTAAAGTTGTTTTAAGTACTGATCTAAAAATTATGTTATTGTTTGCCACAAGAAATGTTATTTCACATGAATTTCTTTCCTTTATTTTTCTACAGTGGACTTTTTGGGGAGAGAGAAAGGAAATAAGCAGAAATTAGGTGTTTTCTCAGTTGTTTTTTTTTCTTTTTTTAAATAGTTTTGTCTCTTGCCATGTATTTTGATATCGGCTCTTGTCATAGAATTGTAGAATAGTTAGGGTTGGGAAGGACCTTAAGATTATCCAGTTACAATCCCCCTGCCATGGGCAGGGACACATCACTCTAGACCATGTCACCCAAGGCTCTGTCCAGCCTGGCCTTGAACAGTGCCAGGGGTGGAACATTTACCACTCCTTTGGGCAACCCACTCCAGTGCCTCACCACCCTCACAGTAAAGAATTTCTTCCTTATATCTAACTTTAACTTCTCCTGTTTAAGTTTGAACCTGTTACCCCTTGCCCTGCCACTACAGTCCCTGATGAAGAGTCCCTCTCTGGCATCCTTAGAGGCCCCCTTTAGATACTGCAAGGCTTCTATGAGGCCACCACTCACCATTTCAGTCTCTTAATTTCTTTAGAGCACAAATTCTGGAAGAAGCCCCAATGTGGGGAGAGGAATGGTATCTTCTTGCTGATGGAGGCACCATCCCTTACCTGCTGAGATCCCCTTGGGAAATGTTTCCAAGCAGAATGGCTTCTATGGCTTCACCTGGGCTTGGTGGAACAGATGACATTTCCAGCCTCTGCTACTCCAACCTTTGGAGCGAATTAGTATCTGTATTTATTAATTGGTGAGGGTGTGACTCCATTTAGAGGAATGTTTTATTTTGTTGTGTTCTCATGTGCTTGACACGGAGCTTTTCACAGCCAGGTTGTACCTAATATCTGCAATAAATTGAAGTCCCTGGGGATTTGTTTTCTACTGGGACAATGCTGATTCTCTAAACCCTTTTTTTTAAGGAGAACTTGGTTGTTCAGGTTCAATTCAAATAACCAAGATCTCTTCATATGTTCAGTATCACCCAAAACAATTCATACTGATCTATAACAGGCAATCACATTTGTGTTGTTTCTACCTTTGCAGTGAGGCTTCTTCTAAAATGCTGCAAGGCCCTTCTTGAGCCCAGTATTTTCTCAGGGCTCAAGGTGGTGTATTTGTTGGAAAGCTGAAGATGAGTATGATGTGCTTATGTGGAAGGCAAACACATGAAGAGGGTGTCAGTATGGTGGTGCAGGGCAGAGCCCTGGTTTGTGCTGTGAGAAGTGTCAGGATGGAAGGATGGAGGAGTGGGGCCAAGGAGGCCTCTCTCCAAGCTGATGTCCCCATCAGGAGCAGCTGAGCGCAGATGGCTGCTCACCGGGCAGCTGCTCCGGGCAGTGACCTTGTCTGAAGTTAAAGATGTGATGTTGACAGCAGGGCAGCTTCTGTCCTGTGTGCCAGAGAGAGCCCAGACTCTGCAGCCTGTGTACCCTGAGAGAGGAATGGTGACTCTTCTGGGAAGCTGTCAAAGCCCATCTTTCCATATTGCTGGGGGAGGATTGCATTAGCAAGGGGTAGTGACAAGGGAAAATGGGGTCTTGCTACCCTTATGTAATTGCTTTTGCTGTGACATACTTCTGTAGTCAGGAAGCATGGCTGAGACTAGCTGGGTTAATGGGTTTTTTCTGGTTTCTCCCCTCCCTGCAGTGTGGCTTGTTCTCCAGCGAGACTCACAGAGGACCGCAGCATTTCCTACATGTCCCTTCATCAAAATCAGTCATAATGTCTGCTTTCTCCCTACTGTTTGCTTATAAGATGTGGGAAATAGGTTTCCTACTTTCCCCTGCCTTGCTTATGTTCTTCTAGTCTGTATCCTCCAGGGCATGTAGGTGCTGGCTTGGAAAAATAACTCCAAGAATTGCGAACTTCTCTGCTTCCATTGAGTCTTAAGGGAGGTACAGAGCTTAGGTTATAAGTTATTTAAAACCAGTGGGTAAGAGCTGGAGATTATATATAGCTGTCATGGGAAACTGTACTTCCATGTTGTGATTCTTCAGTTCCCTGTGTATTGTCCCATCTGGTTGTGTGCCAAGGTGCAGATCTCCTACCTGCACTGCTACAGTACAGCTGGATAAGCACTGAAAAATTATTTTGCACTGACTTTTTCTTCCTGTCAGCCTTTTGTCTCAATTCTTCTATATTTTGTCTCAATGTTTAAGAACTCATAATTTTTCTGTCTTTGTGTTTGTTCAAAAGATTTCTTCTCGGGAAGATCTGAGAAGAAATATGGTAAGAAAGGGTACTTTAATTTTGTGGGGTTTTATTTTTAACTTCCCTGATTGTGTTTTCCATCATAAATACCCACTATGAGTGTTCACTCAGGTATGTCAGGTAGAGGTTACTGAACTTTAAAAACTTAAAAAAAAGCTTGTAGCAAATAAGTTATTCAAGTTATAGCCCCATTTATGGAGTCAATGTATTCTTTTGTCTTTTTTTTTTTTCTTCCCTTTTAAACCATAGAATTGTTTGGATTGGAAGGGATCTTCAGAGGTCATTTAGTCCAGTCCCCTGCAATGAGAAGAGACACCTTCAGCTAGATCAGGTTGCCCAGAACCACATCCATGTTTGGGTGGGAAAAAGTGCTGTAGCCACTTTCAATGTGGCAGAATTTTGCAGCAAATAATTCTCATTATTTGTTATGTTTAACAACGTTTTGTTTGCTTTTCCTTTTTTGGTGCATATGTTTTTGGGGGTGGGTGAGCCTGACGCCCCAAGAGAGAAGTGTGAGCTTAGAAAACTGACATTTTTGTTGAGCCATCTTGGCAGATGCTACTCACAACTATGCTGTTGCAAGGTGCTAAAGGGGTGGGCATGGTCTGAAAGGAAAAGTCAACTAAGAGACAGTGTTCACAAGGTTTTTAGCAGATTAACATATTTGCAGCAGCAGCAGCATTGCTACAATAGACTGTAATGTTTCCAAAGGAGCCATTACAATCAATATTGCCAGTGATCCGTAACTGAGAAATCTTTTGGTGGAATTTAAGCAGCAATTTCCCCTCTCTGAAAACATAGAGGGAGTATAATAAGAAAAAGTCCTCCAGTTTTACAACGGTGCTCTCTGGTAGAGCAATGTTTATGGTTTCCGCAGCTTAAATGCTTATTTAAATATAAGAGGATGTTAACATCCATACTGTTTATCCTATCAAGAGAAGATGACACATGCCTGCCTTGACTCCATGGCTGGAAGTCTACCAGTCTCTAAGCACAGTTGTGTAATGATCCAGAAGGTTCCAAAGGAGCTTTTGTGTGGTTGAAGTCAATAACTTCCGTTTTAATAACTCCCTAAGCACGCATTTGTGTATTGGGCCACAGCTGTTCCAAAGGCACTCTTAAGATTTGCTGTAACATTGGCTAATATCCCTTGAACTTGAAAGTCTGTAAATTGCTCAGTACCCATTCAAGGAGTGGGGTAGACTTGAGGAAAGCCTCGTCTGCCCTGTTCAGTGATGATCTTAAGAATCCCTGCATATGCTCTTAGTGTTTGAAGCATAAGGAAATGTAGTGAGATCTGAGAGCTTGAGTTTTTTTTAAAACTGAGATTGCATCTGGATTATTGCATTCACTCTGGGTTTCTCTTGAATTCACTGGTACTTTTCTGAAGAGAACAACAGCAAACCCAATTATACAGTCAAAAGGACTAGCTTACTAAGAAAGCTTTTGAAAGAACTTGTATATGTGCAGCTTGTCCAAGGAATGAAAAAAGTGTTGTATAAGTGTCTACTATTAGAAGATTCTTAGAGGTTTAAAATGAAGGAATTATTTAATGTTTGAAGAGATAGAGGCAACAGTAACATAATGATGTTATAAATACAGAAGATTTAAGATAAAAGGAGACTTTCACAATGCATTAATTTAGATCATGGAATAGCTACCGAAAGGAAGTGGTGGAAATGTTTAGACTTTTGATTTTGGAAGGAGATAGCAGGAAATAAAAAAACTATGAAACATTAACTGTGTTGTAGTCTTGTGACATTGAGTTAATGTGCTAAGGATGGGGTAGGTGTAAGTCTTTCTGTACTCTGGAGATCTGGAGCATTGGTGGAATTGTTGTAGTATGGGGAGAGATTTTCAATGACAAAGGGGCATCAAACACCTGATACTCAGTAATCAAACTGGTGCCTTCGAATTCTCCCTAAAACTATTCTTTAGGCTACTTGAGTATCTTTTAATGGTACTCAGTTAAAACAAGTCTACAAAAGCAAAGACATGGGGGTTTGAAAGCGTTTCTAAGTTTAAGTCATCCAAGCTTATAAAGTGGGCAAATGTTTAGAACCTGTAGCTGATTCACTGGGGCTAGCAGGCACATTCACAGAAGTATGAATTCCATTAATATTTAGCTTAAAACTTCTTGCAGGGGAACCTGAGCTCTGGTCCTCCCCAGCTTCCTTGGTACCTCTGGCAGCAGTAACTTGTCTCCCCGTTTATTTGCTTTCTGTCAGTCCGCCTTTCTTGTAGGTAGGTTGTGTGTACAGTATTCCTTGGTATCCCTACTCTTTCATGTTCCTGGTTAAAAATGCTTCTAACCTTTCCTATTCCAGGCATCAAAACAGGTATCACATGAGTAGAGATTTTTCCAAGAATGTCAGTATAGCTGCTGGCATGGGTGTCCCTCCTCTCCTCTCAGGTGTTGTATATCACTTCCCCTTCATTTCTGCTGATACCTGGATTCTCTTTACAGTCTCCTGCCTTCTCCTCCCATCTGCTGCTGTTTGTACACTCTGCTGCTGGAGACCTGTGGCTAACAACAGAGTTTTTGGATGTGTCTAGCATGCTTCAGATGTAACTTTTTTTCATGGTGGCCTCCTTCCACCTGCCTTGCTGTGCTGTTTTTGCTGTGGGGAATAAAGGTTTGGGTTTTCTGGAGCTCTAAGTTGTGTCTGTTGACCATTCTTGTGTCGGAAGTTACTCTTTCATGGAAACGACATCACTGTGGTCATGTGAGAAATTAGGATGGGTCTCATACTAGTGCTTCAAGCTCACTATTGTGCTGTATGAAAATAAATCAGTCTAAAGGAAATGACATCACTGTGGTCATGTGAGAAATTAGGATGGGTCTCCTACTAGTGCTTCAAGCTCACTATTGTGCTGTATGAAAATAAATCAGTCTAAACACTTGGAAGTTTGGAGAGTTAAGTGCAATTAACCCTAATGTGGGAAAAACCCAGTTATACCCCACAAAGCCAGAGGTGACTCTCAAGTAGGAGGAGAGATTTGAACCTTTGCAAAGAGGGATAAGCCAGTTCTATTGGGGGAAAAGACCATAAACCCTCCAGGCATCCACAAATGATTGGGGTTGGGATAGATGGTCTCATGAGGTTTCCTCCACCCGAAGTGATTCTGTGAAACGCGGTCTGCAGGTAGTAGGTCCTCAGGAGAAGGAAACTGATCACAGGGAAAGGAGGTTTTGAGAGAAAATGACTGAGCAGAGAGCAGGAGTAGGTCTTGCTGACACTTGCAGGGTGATAAACAAGAGAGGGAGAGTTGTGGTGGGTAGCAGAGGGAGAGCTCAGAGGGTACAGGAATATCTACACCAAACTTTCTCCCAATCCAGAGGTGCCGTGGTGAGTGCTAATCTTTTACAGTGTGTCATTGCATGACCCAGTTCACCCCTGAAACATATCTTTGAGAAGCTTAAATTGTGTCTTGCCTTTTGGGAGAGGAGTTGTTGATGTAATCCAGCTGCATCTGCACTTAGCATAGCCTGCTTGTGTGGTTTATTATTGCCATGAAGTCTGTACTTTATTGGTTTTAATTGATAAGGCTTTATTTAATTCAGTAGCCTGCTTTTTCATTTGGAAAAGTCTGACAACACTGCTTCCTCCTCATGTCCTCCCCATTGTCATGACTTGCATAGCTTTCTTAATCTTGACCATGCTATGTGACTGGGGGCTAGAAGTAAATTCAGTCTTTCAGCAGTTCTCATGTTGTGTCATGCCCTTATTACAGTAGCAGTAGGGCTGGAAGGCAATGTATTATTTTTCTTATTCTCTTCAGTCTGTGTTGCAGTGTTAACAGCATTTCTTGGTGTGATATTTTTGTTTGTTGTTAGGTCAGTTTGACACAAAGTGCTCGTATGACAGTATGCAGCCAAGCGTAACTTAGGTGCATGTGCCACAGATGGCAGTAGTAAGGCAAACAAGATAGGCTTGATTTTTCTCCACAGCTTTCAAGGTATTCTCAAAGCAGCTTCTAGAAAACTACTTTGTACCTAAAGGGCTGTGTGTGCAAGTATAAATGAAGATATATCTTTATAAAGCTATAGTAGCTGCAACCTTTTAAAATGTAGCTGGAACCTGTCTTGAAATGGAGAAGCAGACAGAAATCCTACTCTAGGTTACCTCGGTGTCCTTGTTCAAACATAATAGGTTTTATAGTGGCATTGGCCATGAAAAACCTAACCAACATTATTGTAAGTAATACTCGATGCTACCTATGAAGGAGCACATAAAAAGATTCTTCAGAATTTGAGAGGAACTGAGAATAGTATTGGAATATAGACTAGAGAAATTTGGCAATCAAAAAAGTCATTGCATTGTATAATTGATAACCTGGAACCGAATCACCAGAAAGCATTACAGTAATAAATACCTGGGGCAGAACTCAGTATACATCACACACTTGAATTTTCTAGGAGTGGAATTTTTGTAACAAGAACAGAAGTCATAATTTATCTTCATCACTTTGTTATCATGTAATAGGCCTCTACTGAGTAGCACCCACTCTCCTGATGATAGTATCAAGCATGATGATGTAATTACAGCGAAAGGAGTAGTATTTCTTATGGCAAGGAAGAGTGGTTTTCTCTATCATGTATGCCTTTAAAAATTCCTAATTGTGTTGATGTGATTTGGAATGTGCCGATGTGCACATTCTGCATATTCCTCTCATAAATGCTTGGGAGCACACATAAATGTGTTCTTTAGCAGTTTGGTGGGAGCTGTTTTAGTTACAATCTAGTGTGCTAGGATCTGTATTGTGTGCAATACAACTGAAGCAGCAAATCAGCTGCTTCAGCCTCTTGTGCTAAGACTACAGACTTCTAATCTAGACCCCTACACATTCAAAGTTCAGATTGTTCTACAGTTAGGTTTCTTATCCTTTCATTTGTGAAAGATTTGAAAAATCATCAGGAATATACTATTGTAGATGCATTCGCTAGAACCTTTACTGGATTTATTTATGTCTTTCTTTATTTTTTGCCTACTGAATCCAAAAGTCATGAAACCCTCTGTTATGGACTCTACATACTTTTGGAAGAGCATACCTGACTTGTTGCAGTGCAGCTGGGCTGCTTTACCTTCAGTAAATGGTTCCCTGTAATCCTGATGCAAATTCCTTTGCTGAAGAGGCCACAGCCAAGGGAGGATGAGAGATATCTAACCGTTTTAGCATTGGGCTCTGACAAATTAACCCTGAGATTGACAGGGCTGTGATGTCTAGTCCTGATGCTCAAATGGGTGTTTATAGTGGTGTAAATCTGCCACTTGTTCTCCCTTCATCAATTTTCCTGTGTCATACAGACCTACAAACCGAGCGAAGGTGCCCTCTATGGCTGTTTGTATTGAGTTGCTGACATGCTGAGGCATACCACCGCTGAAAAGACATTTCCCTGATCTGTAATCCAGGCAGGGAATCACGCTGGGCAGCCACACTGTTCATTTGACAACTTCACTGAAGCAGTTGGATTCTGCTTGTGTACTAGTGGCGAAGCTGGAGCGAAAGAACTACCTTCCGTATTCCACACAGAACATGTTCTAGTTAAGTATGTATGAGCTGTAAGGAGTGATTTCATAGCCTCAATCTCAAGATCATCTCAGGGGGTTGTCCATGTTTTGAAAGGCCTTGTTTTTATTTAGTGGCTAGCCCCTGAATAATTTCTTTCATAGCCTCACAGGGATGCAAAGGAGGCTGTTTCAGCAGGGGAAGTCAGTAGTTGGGCTGTAGGAAGGTAAGCTTAGTATTACAGAAAGATTCAGCTTGATGTGACTTTCCTTGATTTCTAGAAGAAGCCAGTATATAAAGTGAGAGGCTTAACCCAGGAGAAGCCAGTATATAAATTGAGAGGCTTAACCCAGCCACTAGTATAATCACTGTCAAGCTAGCGTTGTATCATCTCTTTTGCAGAGTGCTTTTAGACAGATTTTGGTGGTACTATTCTTAATCTACAGTGAATGCATAATATATTGTAGCTGTAGCTTGCCTCAGTCTTAGTTTTGCAAGCTCCTTCCTAAACAGTTATCCAAGTCAGTGCCAGGAGCTGGCAGAAATGGCTGAGGTCTTATCTCATTCTATCATATTGGGTAGAAGGTTTTCCCCTATTAAATATGTTCTGGTTTAGTTTCATGTGCATAGTTTTCAATTTTTGATGTTCCTTTACATTAAAAAAACCCTCAAAAGTTAAAAAAGCAAGCAATCAAGCTTAACAAACCAAGCAAAAATTCCCTGGGGATTTTGACCACAGAGAAGAAAACATTACAAACAAAGCACTTTGAATGAATGATTACTTAAGCAAATGCACAAACTACTCCCATTACACAAGCAAGTTAGGTCCTTAGTAGTGTTCGGTAATTTCAGATCAGAGACATTGCAGCTGTATTCAAGCATGTGTGTCGAGGCTGTCGATGCCTTTTCACCCTCTTGTCCCACAGTGGATTTGTGTTCTTAGCTGTGCCCAAATGACTTTAAACACACAAATATATCGCTTGTAGGTGAGCCAGAGTTTTGGCCAGAAGCAATATGATTAATGTTTTTTGAGGATAAAAATATGAATGGTCAATATAATTGAGGGAAAAATGTGTGTGTGTGTCTGTTTAGAGAAAGGTCCTTCTTCTTAGCCTTCTGCATCAGTCCATTGTGACTTGTAGGACTTTGTGTATCATTTGAGCTGGAGGACAGCCCTTGCTGGATGACACACCAAAGCTGTAGCTGACATTCAGAATAGAGAAAGCTACAAAACAAAGGCAATTGGAACTTCCCCAAATGCTGCAAGAACAAACTGTGACATTTTCCCCCTTGTTTTCATTTGATTTAATGATTTGGCTTCAAGTCAGTTTTTGTTTTGATTGTTTTATTTCAGCTGAAGTGGATTTTGCCCTCCTCTTCTCCTTCCCATCCACTGCAGTTCTGATTGCATGCATCCTTATTGAGGCATTTATTTAATAGAAATAAGATGGGAGGCACACAGAATTAGTGGTCACTGTGGTGGTGTCTCTGGATTATCGCAAGGTCCTGATCATTCAACTTGGGAAGTTTACTCAGGTGCTGGGTCCCAGCATTTGTGGGTTTTTGTTCTGGTGAGACCAGGTTGTACCCAGTTTGTAAGGAGCACTTGAGTGCATAAAGATCTAGGTCTAGTGGGATACTGACATGTGATTAGAATTGTAGTCCCAGTGTTTACTCAGACTTGGGAACTGGGCAGTGCTTCAGGCCTTTGGGAGTGACCCTGTGGGAGCTTTACAGGGTCAGTGTTTACCCCATATCTTGTAGTCTTTTAAACTTGAGGTGGACCTACACCCCTTTCCCCCAAGCTCCCACAGAGCTCCTTCATACAACCTTGGAGAGACCAAGTCAGGTTTGTGCGGGTTTGGAAAAGTGTAGCTGCTCCTGTTTTGCTGTTCCCTCTGAAATGATTTGGAATCCATGAGAACAGGATGAGCAAGTGTGTAAGAAAAGTAACTCAGAATGTTTCATCAGCTGGTATCTTACATATCAGTTCAAATAAAGAATCAGGTGTATTAAAAAACCAAAGAGACAAGCCAATCAACCTTCCCACTGAAGTACCTAAAGTGTAGCACATCTAGCAAGGGCTTAGTCTAATAAAGGTTGTTTTACTTCTTTCTGTCTTCAGTTTTCATTACAGGAATGCAGCTCCTGAATTTGAATGCACTTTGCTTCACTTAAAAAAACCTGCTATGCCCTTTCAACCTTGTAAAGATTCTGCTTTTGGATTGGCATTGCTTGCTGCCCCTAGGCTGGGAGCAGCTTAGCCCAAATTGATTATTTAAATACAAGAACATTATAAAGTAAACAGCCTCTTGTTGCTGCTTGTAGGCTGCGTGAAATCCCTAGTTAAGGAAAAGACCAGTCAAAAATTTTAAGATGGGGAAGTGATACTGTGTGAATATGTGCTGTGACACTGATCCCAACTAGTGTAGGAAAATGAAACAGAATCAAGCTAGCCTTATGATATTTTTCAGACCCTTTTTAGCCTGCAGCCCTTCTCCTTTTTCTCACAAACCACTAAAATTTAATTTGGATAGTTCAGCAAACCTACAGTCAGATACAGAATTGATTTATACAAGCTGCTATTAAAAGCTGATTATGTGCACACAAAACAAACTCTGGAGCTCAATTAATTAGGATGCCTCCTTCAAAGACTGTTCTGCAGGAGTTTGTTTTATAATTCAGTTCATACAGTATATGTTTAGCTTTAGATGCACTTCAGAAACTCAAGAGCACATCGTTTGCTAAGACAAGTTATCCATTCCATTTAGTAACTGTTTGTTTTTATTATGAACTGGAAAACATCTGTAATGAATGGCTTGTCCTAAACTCATATTTGCATGTAGTCTTTCCACTGTGTGATTTAGTAAGGTGGTGGTACTGCACATGGAAATCTTCCTGCTGACCTTCAGTAAGTTGTTCATGGCTGCTTCCAGCGCCTTTTTGGTGGGATGTCTGGGCTAGTTAAAGATGGATTAGGTTGCCTAATATGGCTCCTCATATGTTTTCATGAGTGCAGTTACCACCATAAGGATGAGGAGAAGCTGGTGACAGAACAAAGGGTAGAACTACCTCTTTCTGCAGCACCAGTTTAGGCTTGTGGACCTGTGAGTGAATCCTTTTGAAAGTTAGTTACTGTCTTGGTTACAGTGCAGTAATTATCATCTCATGAGCATGAGTGAAATGACAATATCTGCACTTGATACCTTCAGGGAACGCTTTCATTTCTTAGGTGTTTGCTGCAAAGCTCTGACTGCAGATTGTTCCTGAGGGGAGAAGATGTCCGAGTTGTGAGGGCTGTTGCAAACACAGGGTAGAGACGACCACTGTTTGTCCTCTGAAGGGCTGAGTTCCTGTGGGTCCTATGGTCAGTGGGTCTCTTCACGGGGTTTTCAGATTGCTTTGAAATGTTAGATCTTAAACCACTTGTTTTTCTATGCCTGTTGCCAGCTGATCCACATCGTAACTAGATGTTGCAGCTGAAAGTTGACCAGCAGCTATGTTTGTCTGTATCCTTGTAAATTGTTCTCATTGCCAACCATGGCATGAATTAGTTCTCTCTTCCTCCAGCCTCTTCCCCTCAGTCTGTTGCATTTTCTTTTTCAGAACTTTTGCTAAATTGAATGTCTCAACTCAGCCTCATGTGTTACCATGGGAAGCTTATTCCTTATAAAGGCATTTCCATGCTATAAGCTTTGCCCTGAACAAGGAGTGCAATGTGCTTTGAGTTTGTATTTTTTTGGGTTTTTTCATTGTCACTT
This sequence comes from Psilopsiagon aurifrons, assembly GCA_025447955.1. Classification (NCBI taxonomy): domain Eukaryota; kingdom Metazoa; phylum Chordata; class Aves; order Psittaciformes; family Psittacidae; genus Psilopsiagon; species Psilopsiagon aurifrons. The sequence goes on along the minus strand of JAOEHY010031431.1, from coordinate 21,552 downwards.
TGTACTTCATTCTTCTATAAAGATGAAGTGTTAACACTCTGGATTTGTGAGTTGTTGTGTGGTCAAACCAAACACTTACAGTGTTCTAGGAAAGTAAAGGCGATATGCAGGTATCATGGCTAGAGACAAATTTCTCATTCAAACTAATACTTCTCTCCTTATTTTTGCCCTCTAGTAGGAAAAGATTTATGCCTTTGGTTTTGTGTATTAGAAATGTTCACAGTATAACATTTTTATGTAACTGTTGAGAAACCACAAATTGTTATCTGAGATATACCAGTTTGATTTTCCAAGCTATTATGGCAGAAGTCCAGTTTCAGTAAAGTGTTATCCTCTGGTCTTAAAATGATTACTAGAACCCAAATGTCAAGAACAAGCCTGAATCAGTATTTATTGAACACAGCTGGTGGTCTGTCAAGCACCTACCACTGGCGTTCAAATGCAATTGGAATGAAGGATTTGCACTGTTGCTTTAGTGCAAAAAGAATCAATCTAATAGATCAAGGACCCTTCAGTTGTCTTTCTTTAAGAAATCCACCTGGTGCCTGCTCTGAGCAAATGGCGTTGGTGCTTCATCAGAGTAGTAATAATTCAAAAGGCTGTGTAGCTTTTTGGTGCAGCAAGTATGAAATGAACTTGTTTATTTACAATACCGAACCAGAATGGCCATGTGTTTAGGCAGTTTAATGCTCTAGGAGTAATGTAACAATAATCTTTATACATAGGCTTTCAGCATGATCTAATCAGGTCTCGATGCTATTGTCCGTATACAAGATAGTCTAAGGCCATGATGAATAATTATAGGGTTAATATAAGATAATTATGTTAAGGTAAGGTTTTATAGCTAAAAGGATGACAAGCTCTCATCCTACCATGTCACCAGGGTGATATGAGTAAATCTCAAAAAAGATTCCTCTCTTGAGGGTGGAGAGGCAACTCTGTTTCCCCTGCCTGCCCCAGTGAAGCACTGAGGATTGGGAGGGCACTGGAGAGCTCCCCGTGATGGCGAGGGTTTGTTTCCTTGCTAAAGAGCAGGCCATCTGTAGTGCAGTGTTTGCATCCCAATAGTTCCAGTTAGAAAAAAGTGCATGTAGGAGGGGGAGATAGATAATTATGTACAACTGAAACTGGCCTTGTGTAATGTTGGGGGTGTGTGAATACTTTCTTTCATCAGTTGCTAATGAGACTATCATAGGTATTTGATATAATTTTCATCAAAATGACTTGAGTTCAGCCTGGTGTGACAGTGTGCAGGAGCTTGGTTAGGACTTCAGGGTTACACAGGTTATTTAGTTTCTTCAGTGCATATTAAAAAATGCTCCTGGTCCATGAACCACAATGAACTGTTTGCTGTTAACGCAGAGTAGAGTCTTCACAGGTAGAGCTTAAAGACTAAACCTGTTTTTAAGAACCATGGTGTAAGCGTACTTGAGAGCTCAGCATCCATCACTGCCAAAAGAAAATCACCTTGTGGAGAATCTATTTCAGTTAACTCTCTACTGCTGTTGCTGTCCCTGAATTAGTGTCCCTGAGTTAAAGCAAGATGGTCAAATTGTAATGACAAGAAGCTTGTGGATTCATTTAGTTCTTACACAGTTGATTACATGTGCTAATGAATCGATTTTGTGCGTAAAAGATACACATTAATTTTTTTCTAGTATAATGTACTATGGAAAACCTTGGGAATTGTTTCTTTAGCATTTGACATCTTATTTTGTAAATTCTAGCCCTCTAGAGGGCTTAAGGTTGTGCCTTTTTGTTTTCTATGCATGTTCTGTGCAAATTCAGCAGAAACATTGCTTCACGTCTTGGTTGTGTGTGGGGTTGTACAAGCAAAATCTTAATTGTGTGTGTGTAATTACTCTAACAAATGTTCATGACATCCTGTGCAAGAAGCAGCAGCAATGTGCTGGACAAATGGAGTATATAGTGATTAATTAGCAACAATGTATTTTTAATGATAGTGAGGTTTTAAGTAAATTTATAACTATTACTTAAAGCTGAGTAAATCGTGTCCCTCAAGAGATGCTGCTCTTTTTAATCCCATTTTTTTTCCTAATTAGCTGTGCATCACTATTAAGCATAACATTTTTGTAGAAGTCATAAAGAACTTGCCCAGGTCACGCTTCACAGCTGAAGTTCATACCCAATGTTGTCACTCAGTCCACATTTTGGATGAGATATTAAACGAACCATCTGGCCATCCATGGAGAAAGTAAAAAGGTTATGACCCTGTGTTAAAACCAGAACAACCCATTTATACCCAGCATAGAATTTTCTAGGTGTTCTAGAAAACATGTTCTCTTTCATTGAGATGGATCCCATTGATTGTACACGCTGGTGCTTAAAATGGCTTGGTCCCTGCTTTTTCCTGTCTGTTTGGTTATGCTCCTCAGAAGCAGCTTGTTATTTTGTTAGCTCTTGGAGTTGAGGATGTAAAGTAAACCAAGATTTTATATGAGTGTTTTTTCCTTTTCTTTTTTTTTTGTCCCAGATACTTCAAGAAGTGTCAAAGCGTCTCCAGAAACATCTGAAATCTTTTTCCAGAAGTTAAGAAATAAATATGAATTCACAATCCTGGTGACCTTAAAACAAGTCCATTTGAATTCAGGAGTTATTCTCTCTATTCATCATTTAGATCACAGGTAAGTAATGCTACTTGTAAGCTGGTTAATCAAAGTATGTAGAGTAACAGTGAAAAATTGAGCATAAATTAGAGCAAAATTGTTGTGTAATAGGTCATTTGCAAATATTTATAGTGTTTGGGTAGGCATACTATGCAGATTCATAAAAATTCACAAGTCCAGTTCAGTAAAGGGAGAGTGGAACAGCTGTTCTTTTTAAATGTCTCTTGCCACTGAGGGCATGAAAAGCCACTTCTCTCTTTCATTCATAAGCATAAGGACCAGATGCTTAGCTGGTGTAAAACTGTCATATCAATACCACTATGCTGATTCACAAAGCCTGGCCCTGCATGTCCACCTCTTCATCAGTTGGTATTTTACACTGCAAGCCATTTAAAAAGCAAAATATCCTAAATTTCTGAGCTTACACCTCCCATGATCAGCAGAGCACTTTGCTCAAAATGTCAAAAACCGAAAGTGAATAACATGGAGCATTTGAGGATTATCCCTTTGATAGGATAACGACTACTAGAGAAATAAGATGTTCTTTATATATCTGTCTGAGTAACAGCTATTAAAGATAACTGCCCTATGATTCTGTGACAGAATAAAAAGGGGTTTAAAATGTGCACTTTCTAAGCAGGCATTAGCATGAGCAACAGATGATCTCTGCTTGAGGTTCATAATCCTTTTTATTCTCCTGTGTACAGTCCAATAATTCTTGATGATGGTCTCAACACAGAATAGCAAAAAAGAAAAGGTAAGGACAGATGTTCAAGCAAAGTAAAATGGCTTTTTTTACATGACTGTACAAGTTGTCATTAGCAGCACAGTGACAATTATTTTGTGCTGGAAGATGCTCCAATTCTACTTTTTTCCGTTTCCCAGAGGCCCCATCTTCTGCAATTTACCTATTTAAAAAGGCAGACAACACAAAACAGACAAAAAGAAGAGAAAAGGGAAAACGTTCCCAAGGATCATTATATGCCCACTTTGTAAAAACATCTTTAAGTGTTGCAAGGGGTGGTTGAATGCCTCTTGGATGGTGTTTACAGATGTTATACCATAGAGCCATCATGGGGCTTCTCTCTTAACTGTTACCTAATTCTCATCTGCAGGAGTGAGCAATTTGCGAGGGATGGAATTTGGCAGCTGTGATTAAGTTTCAGACTCAGACTGTGCCACCCTGTGTACACCCTATGTAAAAGTTTATTCTGTCTCAAATGAGAGGGTAGGTTTGCAGAACTAGCTGTGCCCTGACAAAGCCTATTCCTACATTTGAAGGATGAATATAGATTAGCTGGGCTATTGCAACAATATTTGAAATACCAAAATTAGAGATGAAACCTTCATGTGCCAAAATAGCTGCAGAGGTAGGTGAATAGGTCACCAGTGTGAAACTCTCAGACTTTGAAGAACAGAATAACCATAGGCTTTTTGAAGGGAGGCAGTGTTTGCTAGAAAACCTTTCCCAGCTCCCCAGAATGGAATATGGAGGGAGAATGCTATAGAAGATCAAAAAAATGTCTAGTGTATGACTGGGCAAAACTCAGTAGCCATTAAGTTGGAGGGTGGTGAGGTGGGAGAGGACACTGCCACTTTGTGATCATGAAGAGTGATAAAATTACAAAAAGTAATGTGTAATGAGCTTTCATTGTAGGGTTGCAGAAGAATTTGAGATATTGTTTGGGAAAGTAATTCTAGATGTGAGTAAAGCTGGGCAAGTAGACCTACTGTTGGTCTTACGCAAACAAGAATGCATTAAATTGATTCTATCCAGCAGCAGCAAAGACAAGGCTAGAACAGTGCCTGGTATCCAGGTCAAGTGGGCAAGCAAACATAATGGTGCTTATATAATTTGAATCTGGTCCATCCATGTCATTTGTCTATGTCCATATAGAATACAGTTGTAAAAGGGTGACAAAAAGGACTCTGAAAATCCTATTATTTTATATTGGTATATTCTTAGGGATGAGTGATTAGATTTTTTTTTTTTTTAACAATATGTTGGTAACATTGATACTTTTTCAGAAATTTCTTTCATGCCTTAAATATTTGCAAGTTTTATTGTTACATTTTCACCATCTTTGTTTTTCTGCATATTAGAATTTGAACTGTTTAACTGCAAGGGAAAACATTTGTCAGGATTTATAGCTGAAATCAGAAGGTCTCCGTTATTTGTATAGGTATTTTAGCTATGAATATATAATTGTGGCATTGAGGAGTGTTTTTGAGGCCCCTTTTCTTTTAACTGTGGAAAGCCTTTGTACTCTAATATTATAGTGTTAGAGGTATGAAAAATGAAGGTAGTATCCAGTTCATATCTTGCTGGAAAAAAACCCTCCTACCACCACTTTAGCCAGTGTGACTTCTTTATCTTACTATGCCCTCTTAAGTAAGGTCTAGGGTTCACAATTTTTCTACAGGGATGTATGCTTTACGGTTGTTTTAGGGATCTCCTTGTAAGCCTTTGGGTAATCAAAAAGGAAGAAAAAGAAACCATTCCAGGTGACTTGGGCAAATAGTCAGGTCAGCTTTGGGTGAAGCAGCTAAAGAACAATCTACTTGTGGATATTTCATTGCTTTCTTTGGGGGAATATTAGGTAACCTATTTAAAAAGAAACTTGAAGAATTTGCTTTAAAAATGTTAGGCCTAATCTGATCCCTTTACAGTCAGGGAAAAGTCTTCATTATCTTCAGCAGGTGCAAAATCAGTCTCAAAAAAAGTCAGGCCAGAAAGAACTTGTGGCTGTTAAATTAGATATGCCTTTAAGCTTTTAATGAGCACATTCTGGTCTATTCTCTGCCAGGATGTACAGAAGGATGTCTGTGTGCCACAGTAGTGTTTGATCAATTTAATGGTGATAAAATGAGGGCTGACTTAGGTGTGGATAATACTGGAATTAGTCTAGCATTTGAGTGTTCTGTAGTATCTCCTAGGTCTTTAATTTTCTTTTATGATGGATGACAATAAAGACAAGAGAATGTAGTTAAAAATAAGCACTAGAATGCCTTATATTACATAACTGCTTCTTCAGTGCTGGATTTCCATCTTTCTGACCTTGCCCACTTCAGACCAAGGACTTGCCTGTAACAGTCCTTTATTTCTTAAACAACTGTCATAGCAGTCATCGTAGTCGGTAGGGGAAGGAGCAATGTCAGGCCTGACTCCATTCATTTACATCAGCTTTAGTCTTGCATAGCTCCTCTGATGTCAAAAAGTTGTGCTACTAATTAACTGCTGCCTTATGGGATAGAATCACACCTGGCTGCAGCCTTCAACTTATAGAAGTCAGTACTATCTCTGACTTTTCTGAAACAAGGAGTGGAATGGTGTTAAGGAAGGCTGAAGGTGGCAGTAACTGAAGGATATAATTGGCTATCACACCAGTAACTTTTCGCATGTTTTATTTTACAGAGGTTTCAGAACAATTAATAGTTCTGGGGTAAAAATTTGTGGGCACAAGAAAATAAAAATATTTGTTTAAAAGTGGAAAAAGGTATGTTCACTTCTTCACTGGCTTGGGAAATATGTGGTTTTGAAAATAAATCAGAGTAAAAACTCATCCTGTCTTTGAATGGGTCTATGGTGCAAATGCACTAATTTACCGCAACTGAAGACATTTTCTAAATCACAGGTACTTTTTAAGTTTTACAGTTCTCTTTAAAACTGTATACTTAAAATGGTTTCCGTGATTCAGAGTTTACTGATTCAGTCTGTGTTGTCTATTTCTGTGGGCTTTCTTTGTTCTCTCTGTGTTTGTTTTTTTGTTCTTTTTTGCTGGTTCCCTTGTGAGCAGCATAAAAAAATGAATGCTTCCACTGAGATGTGGTCATGCAACTACTTAAGGCTTTGAGTCTTAAGAAGTTGACAGGACTGCTCTCCCAAAGTTTCCCCTCTAACGTCATATAGTGAATACTGTCCCCAGGCTATCAGAGAGATGCAGAAGTTCTTCATGTAAATCTGAGGCTTGGGCATTTGCTGAGGCTGAGCTGTTGCTGCCACCACAAAAAGTAGCTCCTGAGAGGATTTTCTGCAGGCATCGTAATCTTTTTCTACTCTAGTGAATGGTTTTTTTCCTTTTCCTAGTTGAGCACCAGAGATGTCTTCCCCTTTTAAGAGGAAAGTTTTTCTCTAGTATTTAATATAATCAAATCTATTAAAAATGATCTTAGAATCATAGAATAGTTAGGGCTGGAAAGGACCTTAAGGTCATGTAGTTCCAACCCCCCTACCATGGGCAGGGACACCTCACACTAAACCGTCAGCCAAGGCTTTGTCCAACTGGCATTGAATCTTCAAGTGAATGAATCTGAAATGATACCTGCTACTATTCCTTTCTAATTCATTCATGTTCTTCTTCAGAGATTGCTTTTTTCCCCACTGTCTAGAGCAACCAAGGAGTTCAGGCAGTGGTAGTTTTTGGTATACTTTGGAGGTGATACTTTCAAGAAAATTCTTGCGGTGTCAGGGAATCCATATTGCACATCAGTAATCCTTAAGATGAGCTTCTGCATCTTTCTGGGCAGATTTATGTATGAAATATGTCTGAAAGGCAGAAGCTACAAGTGTTTCCTTAGCTTGAGAGCATCACCTTGACCACATAGAGTGCCCTGACTAAAATATATTGTTCTTTACAATTACAAGGTATTTTGAATGATGCCTTAAGTCAAGTGGAAGCATTGTTGAATGCTGATTGCTGTGTGCGTGTTCTCAGCCTTCAGTTTAAGCTGTATTATCCTCTTCATTTCACTTCTCACTTCTTTTTTTTTTTTTTTTTTTTTATTTATGGAAGAATCAGCAAGAGAGATGATTTTAATCTGCAAGAGGGTTGTGATATGTGTTAGAGCTCACTATTCCATCGTATATTTTCATTTAATTGGCAACAGTGGAGAGACGTAATAAAGCTTTTCCTCCCTTTGTGGTTAGATGGCTTTATGCAGCTAATGTTATATTCATATCTCTTGAGATCCTGTGTATTAGGGCTCTTAAAGGATGAAATCACTGGATTGTAGTTTAACCATTTTTTTCCTTCAGTGAATGCTCTTTATATCTTGAAACAGAATACTGAAATCAATAGAATATTATGGACAATAATTGTGTATCTCTACTAATTTACTCAGTTTCTGCCTTACTTAGCACTTTCTTACACAGTTGTTGGTGTCTTGTAGTTGTCTGCTGTCAAATGAACTGCACTGGATAGCAGTTTCACACCTCTTTCAGTATCTAGGAGGAAATTATGTGGAACAAGTTCTTTCTTACTGACTTAGGTGTACAAGGAGATAAGTTGCCCGAGATGTTTGTTCTGTCACTTGACCATTACATTAAGATAGAGGTGGGATGGCTTTTGATGTATTAATGTTTGTATATCTGGGCTAGTGTGAAGTGTCTTCTCAAATGCCACCAAATCTGTTGCAAAAGCATTACACTGGGAATAACTTCCGATATTTACCACTTAAGCCAATACTGCTGGTTTTGTTGGGTTTGTTTGAAGGAAATCTCCCATCGATAACTTGCAGAACAGAGGTTAGGCATGAATAACGTGGGATTAATTTTCAGAGGTTAAAGGTGTACATGGCTGTTCCCTCCGCCAATAGTAGTAGCTTATTTCTGCTTTTTAAACCACTCTGTGCTGTTCTTTGATAGAAGAGTGGAGGGTTGTGATTCTGTATTTTGGGTTTTTTAGGTAGTATATCTTAGTTGCTGTTTCTTACTGGTCTGACCATAGTTATGAACCCTTTCATATTTGTTCATAACAATCAGTTGCTTTTGAGCTGACTTCTAGCGATTTAAAACTCTTTTCCTATCAGCCTTCTTTTCTTTTGATGCAGTTTGTGTTTTTCATCAAAGGTGTCCAAAAAAGAGAAAAGAAAAAAAGTAGTGTTTTCTTTGTTCACCGCTTTTTTAGTGTGTGAGAAGATTCATTCCATGGGACAAAAGATTCTCTATGTAGATACTGACAGCTTGGCTGGGCTCTTTCTTCTATCCCAAAAGGGAAAAATTCCTTGTTTCTCTTGGTTCAGGAGATTAACTTCTATCCTTGAGTGTGTGCTTGAATGGAAATATTATACTCAGTTTAATGTTTTGATAATGTTGGGAATCACAGAATGATTTGAGTTGGAAGGGACCTTAAAGATCATCTTGTTCCAATCCTCCTGCCATGGGCAAGGACACCTTCCTCTAGACCAGGTTGCTCAAAGCCCCATCCAGCCTGGCCTTGAACTTTTCCAGGAATGAAGCAACTACAGCTTCTCTGGGCAGCTTGTGCCAGTGTCTCACCGCCCTCACGGTAAAGAAAATCTTCCTTAAATTTAGTCTAAATCCACCTTCTGTCAGTTTAAAGCCATTCCCCCCTGTTCTGTCACTACATGCCTTTCTAAAAAGTCTCTCTCCAGCTTTCTTGTAGGTGCCCTTTAGGTACTGGAAGGCTGCTCTAAGGCCTCCCTGGAGCCTTCTCTTTGCCAGGCTGAAAACCTCCAGCTCTTTCAGCCTGTCTTCACAGGAGAGCTGCTTCACCCCTCAGATCATGTTTGTGGTCCTCCTCTGAAATTGCTTCAACAAGTCCATGTCCTTTTTAAGTTGGGGACCTCAGACCTGTACACAGTACTGAGGGTGAGGTCTCGCCAGAGCGGAATAGAAGGGGAGAATCACCTCCCTTGACCGGCTGGTCACTGCTTTTGATGCAGCCCAGTACATGGTTGGCAGTGCACACTGCTGGGCTGTGTTGGGCTTTTCATCAACCAACATCCCTAACTCCTTCTCGTAAAGGCTGCTCTCAGTCCATTCTCTGCTCAGCATGTATTTTGCCCCGACTTGCCTGTAGGACCTTGCACTTGGCCTTGTTGAACTTCATGATATTGGCATTGACCCACCTCTCAAGCATGTCAGTGTCCTTCCTTTCCCTCCAGTGTTTTGGCCACACCACACAGGTTGGTGTCATTGGCAAACTTGCTATATTGCTGACAAAGATGTTGAACAGTGGTGGTTCCAATGCCAGTTCCCTGAGGAACACCACTTGTCACTGGTCTTCACTTGGACATTGAGCTCTTGACCTCAACTCTTCAAGTGTAACCATCCATCCAGTTCCTTTTTCCATCCATCAAATCAATGTCTCTCCAGTTTAGAGATGAGGATGTCATATAAGACAGCATCAAATGTCTTGCACAAGTCCAGGTAGATAGTGTCAGTTCTCTTCCTTTGTCCCCCAGTGCTGTCACTCCTTGTAGTAAGCCACCAGATTTGTCAAACACAATTTTCCCTTAGTTGTCTGTCACCAATCACCTGTTTCTTTAAGTGTTGTTTATAAGGGATATTATTAAATTGATTGATGCCTTGTCACTATTGCCTGGGGCTTTTTTGCTTCAGTTTAGTTTATGCTTTGTGACCAAAAAAAAAAAAAATGATAAGATTGCCAATAGGAATGTAAATCATTGTAATGCACACACCTTAGAAGCACCTTCCTGTAACTTTGTTAAGTCAAATGAGGCCAGCCTGTCTGCTGATGTAAATCATCGCAGCACCGACTTAATCCAGGGTGATTTGGTCAAGAACTTCCTAGAAAATGTTCTTGTGAGCCTGGATCCTGTAGTTTGAATTGAGACTAGTGACAGACCTACATTGTGCTGTGGCTTGTTTCTGGCTGGAGAGAAGCTGCAATATCGTGCAGTTTTGTGTGACTGAATGTATGCGGATGATGTGTCTCTGCCTTTCCAATCACCTACTGCCTGGCTCTTCTCTCCCATGAGCATTCCAACATGGAGGGCATTCCTCAATGCATGGCCCAGCATGGGCTCTGTCTCCTGTGCTTATCAGGAATGCATCTTCCTCCTCCCAACTGGCCCTCTATAGCTATCCAGTGCAATGGGCAGTGTTGTGCTGGAGCAGAGCTGAAGTGGTTGACCCATTCTGTGGTGGAAGAAGAGCTCAGTAGCTCCTTGCCTGGGATGCTTCAGAGGCTTTTTCCTTGCAGTGTTAATCGCTGCTCTGCCTGATTTGGAGAGGGACTTGAACTCGATTTTTTTCCATCTAAGACAAGTGTCCTGAGTGACACCATTCTCTCTTCGCTTCCCCACTCAGTGCAGTAAAAAGCTTTGTTGGCAGTGCCTGGCCAGGGCGAAGCCAGTATACCAAATGGTGCCCAGGCTGCAGCACTGGCCTACTGTTGTCTATTCTGCATAGTTGTTGGCATCTTCCTTGGCGTGCTTTTAGCACCTCTGCAGATGATGTCAGGACACAGTTTGTGAAACAGCATTGGCCAGAGACTGTTTCCAACAGGTGACATGGAAAAAATGTGGCATGGGAAAAACAACCCATTTCTGGGAGAAAGTGTGAGAGCATCCGTATGGGTGTGAGTTGTAGTGGAGCACCACGGTTAATATTTGTCTTCAAGGCCAGGGAGTGGACCTTGCAGGCTTTCCTTATTAGAATATGCATAGGACTTGATCTGAACTTGCTGAATTTAGGTTGTTCTTGTACCTAACTTAATCTTTTTGATGGATTAATTCTATGTAATGGAAGAGCCTCATCAAATTCACTTGGGAGACTGTTTTTTTCTGTCCCATTGTGCACTCTGGTTTGATATGGGAAATACCCTCTTCTGATTTTGACCTCTCTTCAGTTGCAACTTCTGCTTTCAATAGGTAATTTCTTCAAGATTAAAGAGTATTTTATAGTCTTTCAGAGTGCCTTAAGTTTGTTCTCTCTGTCTCTCATTTTAACAAGCATTTTATCCTGGACCCCACAATCCTTGCTGCAAGAATATTTGTTTCTATCAAAAGGTTTGGTTTTAATGAATGAACATTTTTGAACAAAAATAACTTATGTCAGAAAATTATGCCTCTAAAACTTCTCCGTGAAAGAAAGGGACAGAAACTGAATTGGTGGCTTTCCTGCCCACTGTGCATTTGCACTAATTTATGCAGAACAGTAAAGACCATTATTTATCACTCCCTGGCAAAAGTGCCAGTCATCTATTGCCTAGGTAGAGCTCTAGATAGTCAGGGGAAAGGGCAAAGCCAGTGAAGACCAAGCAGTAGTGTAAATGAGAGGTGAGGATTAGGTTTTCACAGGTATAGTTCAGTTGCCACTTGGCATTTAGAATCTATGGGGGTGGTGGGAGGGATATTTTAATGTTGTATTGTTCTAGGGAATGCACCAAGCAGTAAAAATTCCTAGTTAATGTTTCAGAACACTTAAAGTGTTACTTTTAAACACAAAAATAAGGCTTGTGCTGACAGCCCAGTCGTTGTACCATGGAAAATAGCAAGTAACACATTACTGAATGTGGTAATGTGGTGGCTGTGTTGTGTGAATTGCTTTTACATAATCTACACCCAGAAGAACTGCTTACTGCTATTGTAGCCATAGTTTGCAATAAGTAGCATTTACTGAGCAGGATCTCTTTTGATGTTTTATGTAATTATACCTAATGAAAAAGCCAGGACTTTGGCATTAAAAATCTTCAGATAAAGATTTCTATAAGTAATGGATTTAAGGATTTTACTTTTTTTTTCTTCTGTGCATACTCTCATACTCCTCTTTAATTTTGTTGGTTTTCCTTTTCTTAGTGTAGATCTAAGTGATGAAGAACTCTCTTAGCACTATACCCATAAATGTGAGTAGTAAAAGTTTAAAGAAAACCCTGTAAGAAATTCATAAGCAGCAAACATGATATCTTGCCTTTAGCTTCTAAAATATTTGTCTACATGCTGTAGTTTGAAGTTGAAATTATTAGTTGCCTGGAGTCTGAGTGGGCAGCTGCAGTGTGCATTTGCTGTGTGAGAAGGGATGTCAAATGAACGAGTAAGCCATCAAAGGCTTGGGGTTACCAACACTGACTGATACCTGGCTGTTAGCTGGAAAGGCCATACCTCACTCTTCTCAAATACCTCTACTAGGTGCACTAGGACCACCTGGTGTTTCAGCTCCTAATTCTCCAGCTTTTTACTGTACATCCTGACCTGCTGACTCTCAGCTCTTATCCAGCAGAGAAAACATCTCTGCTTTCTGTCTCTGAATCCTCTGGGGCATTTGAAACAAATTTCCTCTTAGGAAGATAGGCTCAGACTTAGCCAGTACATAAGGAGTTTCTGGCTTGCTGATTTCCAAGCAGAGCATCTGATCTTACAGTGGCCTTGGCTTTTACCTTTGCAATGACTGCATGCACAAAATGATCTACAGAGAGTAACAGCCCCTTTTTTCAGGTTGGTGTTTTCTTGTCTGCATGTCACACATAATAAAGCTAAGCACATATCATCTCCCTGCAAAGTTAAATCTGTTTGACCCAAAGTATTTGTGTGGTTTTTGGGCGTTAAAACCAGGTAGGCTTGTATTGATTAAAGAACCACAGAGATCATGGTGAAGGGGGAAGCAACTTCTCCTGTTGTACTATGTGTATTTTTAATTTTTCACTCCAAGAGCTGTTTGCCTTTTGCAGCATGAAAGAGCGCCTCGGAGCTTTTGGGAGAACCAGCAGTGGCATAATAATGGGACGACTTCAGCTGCTGCTCTCCCTGCAGTGGGTGGGCTGGGCTGGTGTGGACAAGAAACTTGTGGTTCAGCTGATGAGGTCCCCCTGAAACTTTTACAGTAGTGAGTTTTCTTGGTTAGAAGACTGCAGTACCTTGCAGTTATGGTTTCCTTTAGGAACTAAGATCACCTTCTTTTTCTCTCAAAAGGTTAGTAATTCCGAGTGTGCAGGGAAGTGTAATTTTGTCACTATAAATGAATTTTAAAAATCCAGATGTATTTGATCATGCTTAGCTTACTTTCTCAAAACCTCTTCCAGGCCTTTGAAAAGCATGTACCCAAGTGTTGCAGCCTCACAGATGGCACATGAAGCCTCACTGTGGGCAGACTTTGCTTTTCTAGCTGTATTTGTTTGTCACTGCTGAGGCTTGTGCCATCTTCTGAAACTCAGGAGACTGAGCCAGAGCTGTTTAGGTTCGGGCAGTTAAACGAATTTAGAAAAATGGAAGAGCAAGGACAATATTTTGTAAACAAAATGGCATGAAAAGGATTCACTTTCACTTCCCTGTGTTTATGCCATGGTGTTAGTTCAAGCTGAAGGCAGTATTGTGTCACCTGCTCTACTTTTCTAATTGCATTTAGCTGCTGTCTCGACAGATTGTCAGTAAAACATGAATTATTCTCTTCATCCTCCTAATGGCTATTATTTTCCTTTTCATTTTGATGCCTGTTTTCTCTAACAATCATCTCAAGCCTTTAGAAGGTAGATGCTTTTGTTAGTTTACCAAATGAAAGAGCAAACGAGTTTTTCTGTGGATCTTGAAACAGTGTGTTAAGCACAGTTAAAACAAAACTCCAAGTGTCCACAGTTTTTGCCTAGCTTCAGGTAGGAAGGTTTGCTTGCTTATTGCAGCCTCCTTGAGTGTCAGCATCCCATCTCAGCAGTTCTTAATTCATCATTTTTTTACATCAATGTCTTTTCATTGGGAAATCCATGTTTCATTCACTGAGTTTTCATTGTCTTACCTGCATAAGGGGCAACATGGGTGTTCATTTTAAACTTTCTGTACTGACTGTGTGTCTACTGATGTAGTTTGTAGTAGTTACCAGGAGATAACCTTTTAACGTATCCCTTGCCTTTCTTTTTCCAAATTGTATTTGTAACTGGTTGGAGACACTTAAAAGTTGCTGGAGGAATCCAATTCCATAATGTTCCCTTTCTGTTTTAGGTTGAGAGTGACCTTATTTTTATCCTTGAAGCTTGAGTTATGAAGGAGGTTATTAAGCTGACTGATGTCTTGCCAGTATCACTCATTCTTTTTTTCAGCCGGGCTTTCAATTAGTTTACATTTTTTGCCAATGCAGAAATTATTTTTAGGCCATGATGAGGTAAATTATCTCAGGTTATAAAATTTATTGCTGACTCTAGTTAAATGCTTTGTTAATACTGGGGACAAAGAAGAAATTGCCCTTTGCCAGTTTTGCAAAAGGATAGTTGGTTTTGTGCTGTTGTCAGGTACATTCCACTGTGAAACACCACGAAGTAAGGAGAATGCAGTGAGCCCAATGTCATCCTAGGGATAATGATCATGCAAGTTGGTTTGATTCAGTCTCATCTTCACCCTTAAAAATGGCAATCATTGTCGTGTCTGTTCTTTAATGTAGACAGTGTTAAAGTTAATGACATCGCCCTAAACCACATGTGCACTCAGATTACAAACCAGTCATGCCTGATTGTAGAAGTAGCAGGAAAAATAGACAAAAATGAGTTGTCTGTTCTCCCAGCTGTGCATCTCCCCACATACTATGTTATTTTCCCTGCATTTTAGCTGTAGGTTGCATATGATTATTAGAGAATCTCCATTTCTGTTTTTCTTTCTTGTTTTAAAAGCTTTTTAAGGGGGAACTTTAAAATGAGAAACTTTGTAATTGGAAGGCAAATGGTTTGGTTTGTCAAGCTTGTTCCCAGAAGAGGTCAGATATGCAAGAGACAGGCCTGTCAGACTAAATACCAACTTTGGTTATGGGTTGCTTTTTAAATGGATCTGCTGGAATTCCACCAGCAAAGCTTGATTTTGCAATCTGCAAACCTTGTGTATCGTACAGCTGCAATGCTGGGTTTTTTACCAAGTATCTACATATATGTGCATATGCACACATATGTGTGTATGTACACATACACCCTACAAATACACACACTTATTTAACAAAACAAATAAATATACATATAGAAGTTCTGCTGAAGAATTAGCTCTTCTTGATTTTGTATTCCTTTAGAGAAGTTTCATTATAAAAATGAAAGGAAATGTTAACAGTACATCCAAACCCAACCAAAGCGGTGTTCAGTCTCAGTTCTTGCTTACTTCCTTGGTTGGTAGTGTCGAATGGTGTCCCTATTGCAAAACTTTTGTGCATTCATGTCTTCAGAGGACCCTCACTGTTCTTCAGGATAAGAGGCAATTATTCATAATAGGGTAATTATATTTCCAATCAGATCATGATTATGGAGAATGGTGTTGCTAGAGTTTAAAAATACTTTGCTTGGTATCTTGTGTACTTACATAGAAGTTGGAACCTGCTATTATGTGTTGTTGAGAAGGATGCAATGCATTTCTGAAGAGTGCCTACTTTCATCTTTGTATCTCCTCAATTGTCTTTCCCCCTTTTTAAATAGTACCTACATGATGAGAAGTTGTCTTATGTAAAATGTTGCCGTGCTGATAAAAATGGTTCATGACATGGTGATGTATTTATGGTACAGGTACCTGGAGCTGGAAAGTAGCGGTCATCGAAATGAAATCAGGTTGCATTATCGTTCAGGCAGTCATCGCTCCCACACAGAAGTGTTCCCATACATTTTGGCAGATGATAAATGGCACAGGCTTTCCTTAGCAATCAGTGCCTCTCACTTGATTTTACATGTGGACTGCAATAAGTAAGTTAAATGTTTTATGAGAAGTTTTCACATTTGGAACATTCCAACTCTGAACAAATTAAATGACAACTTGGGACTGTATTTTTCCTTCCTTTTCAGAATTTATGAAAGAGTTGTGGAGAAGCCCTTCATGGACTTACCTTTGGGTACAACCTTTTGGCTGGGACAAAGGAATAATGCACATGGTTATTTTAAGGTATGCATTCACTGAAAGGAAGAGTGAAATTGAAAATGATTAAGGGATAGGAGCATATCTCATATGAGGAACAGCTGAGAGAGCTGGGATTGTTTAGCCTAGAGAAGAGAGGGCTCAGGAGGGATCTCATCAGTATGTTTAAATACCTGAAAGTGTGTGGGGAATGAAGGTAAGGGATCCAGACTCAGAGGTACCCACTTACAGGCCAAGAAGCAATGGGCAAAAACTGAAACACCTAAGATTCTGTCAGAACATAAGAAAACAATTCTGCTATGGGGGTGGTTGAAGTAGGACTACTATGGAAATATTCAAAAGCCATTTGGACAGAGTCCTGAGCAACCTGCTGTGGCTGATCCTGCTTGAGCAGGGAGTTGAAGTAGATGATCTCAGGAGGTGCCTCCCGATCTCAACTGTTCTGTGCTTCTGTAATCATAATACAATTTTTAGGGCTATGGTGTGTTGTGTAGCAGCTTATCTGATGCGGTGAGCTGTGTTTCCATCAATAAATAAAGTTGCAGAGCCAGATGCATAGGGCTCAGTGTCGCCAAGTGACACAGCCAACTGCAGCCGAAGACAGGGAAAGATAAATGGCCGAGTGCAACAGAATTCCAGGAAATAAATGGTCAGATTATTTTCTGTTTCATAGATAAATGCATTTTTTTGTGTGTGTGTCACAGAACACTACAGTCTAGGGAAATCCAATTTAATTTCCTCTGTAGGATTTAGATTTCATCACAGTATCTTCTCTGCTCAGAAATGAATGAGTCGACTAGCATCAATGGTGAAAATGCTTTTTCCCTCAGGAAGAATATTTGCACGTGTGTTTTGCTTACTGCTTCTGCTTCAAGATGAATGTGTAGCAAGCACCTGGTGTATAGCAAGATTGAGAAAGTGAATGCTATGTTGAACTGGAGTGTAAATTTTGATTCCTCTGAGTCCATTAGGTAGCACACATTGGCCATAGCCACTGTCTGTTATTTGGCTTGTCTTCTCTGGAGCTGCTTTAACAAATGATGGCATCCCTGTGGATACCTTCCATTCTGCAGTCCCATTTTCCTCCCAGTAGGCATCTTTTTACTTGAGCTGCAAGATAGAATTGATGATGTTGATCACAGACACAATCACTTTTTTAAAATATGGCCTGTTAAATCTTTTTTTTTGTTTTTGTTTTTCAATGTAAACCACTTTGGCTATGGCTTTCACAGCAAGTTCTGTGCTTTTGGACTTAAATAAGGTTTTGGATGCTGAAATAGTATTTCCTATACTTACATGCTAATATATATCCTTCTGTATGAAGTACAGAGGTCCTGTGGGATGCTCAGATTTGGAAACTGGAGCATGCCTTTGGTTTTGTTTTTAAACTCAATATGTGCTTCCTTTTCCTCCAAAAGGCTGAGGATTTCTGCTAAACAAGTTGCAAGATTTTATTCCTGTCTTAAATAAACAGTTGTCTCCAAGAACAGGATCAGAAAATATTAATGCAGTGTTTAAACTGATCTCAAGTACACATCCTTTAATCTTCTTCTATTTTTCTTGTGCTTTCTCAGTTTTTGACTTGATTATATTCTTCTTTTTGCCGAGTCATGGTCACTGCAAAGAAGCTCATTAGTTGTAGAAAAAGGAATACCCCAGTAGTGGATTGTATTTTTTTTTTTCTTTTTCCTTTCAAGAAAGACAAACTTAAACAAAAACACATGGAGAATTTTGCCTTGGTTACAAATGTAAACCAGCTTAACAGAAATACAGAAAGGGACAGCTGTTAAAAGAGCTTTGGTACAGCCAAAATACTCTGCTGTGATTTCTCCAGCATAATACAGTACCAGTGGTCAAACTGCCTCTGAAAATGTGACTTCGTTGTACAGAGGTTTCATCAGTTTAGAAGACGAGGACTTTCAGTGCTTCTTGGTGTTTTGGAGGGCATTTATTTTTAGGCAGTTGCTGTGGGACAACTCCTACTGGTGTGATTTTGAGAGGCACGGGTGCTTGGCTATTTCTGAAAATCAGGCTGCTTTGAGCAGATTAAATGGATTGTCCAGAGGAATCAAGGTAGTCAAAATCATTAGTCGCTCTGAAAAAGATTTTATTTGGCTGTATTTGATTTTGAACGTTGTATTATAGTACTAAACTGTGTGCCATAGGCATGTTCACTGGGATATATTTGTACCTGTTTCACTTTGAGGTCTGAAGTCTGAGAGAGCAGTTCTGCCGATCTGATTTCTGGTACTGTGTAACTTCTCTCAGTACCTGTCACCCAGCAATGGTGTATTAATTTCATATATTAGGTTTTTTAAGAGCCTGTGCAAAGCCTCTTATTAATTGTCCGGAGGTTCCGATTTAGGAGTCCAGGTGGGCTTGGTGTCACAGCTCCCTTTTGTTGCTTTGGGAGAATAAGGAGGATGTTGAATTCTTGGTTAGTAGCAGAGCCCAGCTCACATCAAATAGCTGATACATGATGAATAAAACTTCTCAAATAGTTGGAGAAACTTTACTGGTGGTCAATAGCTAAATTGTCTGAATACTCCGCTGTGTTCAGTGAATTGTGTTTTAAACTTGAATGAGTTGGACCCTGCCATACCTTTTTTTCATGGAAGTGCCATAACTTGGATTGACATGAGTTGGAACTTGATAACACTGGGGATGGAAGGGAGAAGACATAAATACAGCGAGCTTTTGGTGTATTCTTCAAAGAAGTCTTGGCTTCTGACTTGCAGAACACATACTGTGGGGAGGTCCTGATGTGGAGCCCTGTCTCAGGCATGCATGTTTTTCCCATAATTGACTAATCACTGCAGCAACTTGCGCAGCAAGGGGAAGCAGCTGATCGCCCTAGATTATAGCTGTATTATTAAGGGAGAAAGACAGGCATGGTACTCAGTATCCTCTTAGTTGCCCTGCGGTGACACCTGCTTTTCTCTGTAGGTCACTTAGGTTGCTAAGTCAGCACAGGTCATTCACTGGAAGACAAAAGTCTGTTGTTTTTTTATTGACTTTGCAATTTTCACAACATCTGTATTGAATGCTTTGTGCATACGGATGAAATGTGGACTTTTGCATTGTGTTCTTAGTGTGGTGAAACATTCTCTTTGGAAGTACACTGAAGGGTATTGTAATTATTTTACTTTTCTTCCTAAGGAGTTTTGGATATGCAGGAAGTCATAGATGAAAGGAACATCTGGAATGATATGATAGGATGGCTGACTTAAAAATTGCTATTTGCCCTTTGCTTTTGGAGAGCAGCAAAGTGTCTACTGATTATAGATTATAATTCTGCCTGCAAGCATGGGATCTATTCTGCTGGGTGAAACCTGCCCTTTCCAGATGGCATAGTTGAATTTCATGCTAAACTTCCCCCAAGTTCTTGCCAACATGCAACTCTGCAGCAGTGTAGCAGGCATGTACTTTCTCAGTGTCCTGCATGCTTTATGGAAGGATTGCCATCAAATTCTGTCATGGCTTAACCCCAGCCGGCAGCTAAGCATCACAGAGCTACTTGTTTACTGTCCTCAGTGGAGGGTTGAAGGGAGAGAACCAGGAGGGTAAAAGTGGTAAAACTTGTGGGTTGAGATAAAGACAGTTTAGTAGGTAAAGCAAAAGCTGCTCACAAAAGCAGAGCAAACCAAGGGCTTCATTCTCCACTTCCCATGGGCAGGCAGGTGTTCAGTCATCTCCAGGACAGCAGGGTTCCATCATGAGTAACCATTACTTGGGAAGACAAACGCCATCACCTCCCAACCTTTGTGCACTCCCAGCCTGCTTGCTGATGGGATGAGGAGCAGAAAAGGCCTTGAGGATGTGTAAGCACTGCTCTGCAATAAGGAAAACATCCCTGTATTATCTACACTATTTTCAGCACAAATCCAAACCCATAGCCCCATACTAGCTACTACAAAGAAAATTAACTCTGCCCCAGACAAAACCAGCACAAAATCATACAGGATTTACATGAATGTGTTTTTCCTGACTCAAGTTCCTTTAATCTTCACTTCTTTTTGACAGTTATAGCTTAGTGAGAGATTTGCATTTTAAAAGTGTTTCAAAGTAACTGAAACCAACTGTTTTTCAAATTACTTTTAAAGGTCATTTTCAAGTTTTTTCTCAAATGGCTAACAAAAAATAACAATGAAACCACCAAATTCTTGCCACATAATTACATCTTGGCATTTACTCTTATGTCTTTAAAAATGGTGCTGTATGTCTGTATGTATTTCTATTTTGAGTTTATTCTTCTATCACTGCATTAGGTCAAGGCAAGAAGTTGTATATTCATAAGTATTGTTTTTATCAGGCAGATTTCCTGGGCTTTAATGCTTTGCATGGTGAATGAAAAACATAATTTTGACAGGTATAAATAATGTATCCCTTTTGTCTCTCCACTTACACATAGGGCATAATGCAAGATGTGCAATTACTTGTCATGCCTCAAGGATTTATTTCTCAATGCCCAGATCTTAATCGCAGTAAGTCTATTAATACTTATGCCATAAAATGAAAGGTGTACTTTGTACCTACTCTCTGTCCTAAAAGATTTCTTAAAACCTTGAGTTTTACCACATTAATTGTCAACTCTGACATGATTGAGCCTATTGTGAATACAGTTTGTATTTTATTAAAATGCATATTTTGTTATTCTAGCATGCCCAACTTGTAATGACTTCCATGGACTTGTGCAGAAAATTATGGAACTGCAAGACATTTTAGCCAAAACATCATCTAAGGTAATGTTTACTAGGAGTCACAGCATGGGAGAAAAAAGGACTCTGGTTATTTAGGTTATTTGTGCACATGTGGGGATGTGCATATGAGTGTGTAGAACATCCCTGCATGGTATGTTTCTATGTTTGTATTTATATATCTGTGTTTAGTGTCTATACGTATGAATTCCCAGTCCAGAAAGCTTTCTGGTGTTTTCATATTTTTATAGAATCATATATTTCAATAGGGAACAGAATCTAAATCCCTGAGCAGGGAAAGGGCAACTGTATTTATTAGGCTAACAAGTCAATGAATCTAGAATGAATAGGTTGCTATGCTTATTGCAGCAAGACTTACTGGTTCAAGACTTTTCTAGACCTGACCTGCAAAGACGTGTTCAGGCAAAATATATGCAAGACAAAGAATTAAGAATCCAGAGCAGCATTTTTTTTTAATTTTTCCCATTAATGTCTGCTGGTGAACGTAGACTAGTAGTCTTGTTTTAAATGTGTCGTGGTTTAAGCTGTAAATCAGCCACGCAGTTTGTTCACTCACTTCCCCCCCCCAAAAGAACTGTCATGGTTAAGCCGTAAAACAAGCAGTTCTGTTCACTCACTTCCCTCTCCTTCTTCCCTCC
>JAOEHY010031428.1:0-10486 GCA_025447955.1 Psilopsiagon aurifrons | reverse complement strand
CCACCCCAACCCCCGCCTCTTTCCCCCTATTCCTTGGGTCACGGGAGGCGCAGATCCCGCTGCGGGCGGGCGGGCGGGGAAGGGGCGGCGGTGGCCGCGGCGTGGCCATGCGCGGCTTTCGCGGTCCCTGGTGTTGTACCGCATAGCGGGGAAAGGGGGAGTGACTCGCCAACTCTCAGCCAGTGGGGAGCGAAGGAGCTCTGGGTATGTGTTATTTTTATTAAGGACGTTGAAGAATTGAAATAATTTTTTTTTTTTTTAAAACATGTCTGATGTTTAAAAATAGATTATGAATGAACCCATTTATCCCTCTGGAATAAGCGCGTTTAGGGGGTTCTGGGACTGAAAGGGAGGTAATGTGCATCTGCGGCTTCAGATAGCGTTGCTTCGGGTTTAGGCGTTGGATGGTGAGGAGGGAAATAACGCCACGTTCCACCGACATCCCCTTCTTCAGGCGCCTCGGAGTTCGGGCCTCGGAGCTGGGTTACTCCAGAGTTTCTGTAGCTGGCGCGTGGGTGCGTTGGAGCTTGGGAACGGGTGATTACTCTGTTTCTTTGACCTTGTGGTTCAGATTTAACTTTCCACTTGAATTTCCCATAGTTCCTGGCTGTCGCTCAGACCTCCGTGTGCTTGTTTGGACAGATTTGAAAGCCGCATTGAGAACGAACTTTAAATTAACTGAGGTTTATTCTATTTTCCCTTCTAAGTGTTAGGGGCTGGTGTTGGTGAGCAAAATATTTAGCAGTTGCATTGAACGGTTCTGTAATTCAGGCGCTGAATTTTAGATGTGAGTGAATTATTGAGGGTCAGCATTTGGCTACTGCGTTTGTTTAAAAATGAAGATAATGTGACTTTGAACGTCGGACATAACATTAGTAGCCATATTTATCCAGTTATAGGAACAGGGCCCCCCCAGTAAAAGATAATACCATTGATGCTCTCATCACATACAGGTTATTATTTTAATACAGTGGTTTATGTCTTTGACACTTTAGGGAAAATGCTTTCTAATAGATTTTTACCTTGTTATTTAAGTAGAAGTACTTAAAGGTGGGGAAGTTCTTTTACCATTTCAGTGCTGTAAGAAGTTGTGTTACTACTGTTCTTCTGAAACAGCAATTTTTGCCCTCCATGACATTAAATGAAAAGCAAAATAGGTTTCAATGAAGTTTGATTATACTTTTTTTTGGATCTCATTTAGTCTGTGCTTACTACAGTAGGGTAATTTCATGCAGATTTGTGACGCGATTTTTCATCATTATTCCTTCCAGCCCTTTGAATTTGAAAACTACCAAACCCTGCATTGCCCTGGAGAAATCTGTAAAAGAGCTGATTTGTTTGCAGACGATACAATGGGGACATTTTGAAAGATAGTTTTCTTTCTTGCACTTTCCAAACTAAACCACTTATCACCCTGTCCCCCCTTTTTTAGAAGAAAAACTTGGAAAACTGACTTTAATGGGATCCAACTTTGGCAGGTGAACCACAAATGAATTGTCTAGGCAACTCGTCTAATACAAGTTATAACATCTCACAGCAGTTGTGCTTTTTTGTCACTTGAAGTTCCTCCAAATATTTAACTAAGTTTGTTTCATGACCTAGTTGTATTTTGCGCATGATGAAAAGCCTGTTTGCCTTTTCTTCTAGAAAGGGAAAACATTTACAATCATTAATCTGTTTTGTTATTCACATGTGACTCTTTGGCTAGATACTGGCTTTTGGAGTGTCCTAGTTACTGGAAGGGGAAGTGTGTATTTTGGTGTATCTGACTCCCACAGCTCAGGAGATGTGAGAGACCTCGTAAAGCACTTAGTCTACAGCGTGCAAGATATTTAGGAGTCTTTCAGTGTTGTCTCACAAGCACTGCAGGTCAAATATGTGCTCAGCAGGTTGGGACCTCAGCTGTTCACCCCATCCTTTCACAAGTTGATGGTGACTTGCGCATAAAGCAGCTTCAGTTTCTCGCCCAGTATGTTACGGAACATGGAGCTGGCGGGATCTTTTACCGTAGCAGACAAGGCTTAAACTCTGGCAGTGGAAGGGCTGTGCCTTATCTCCCACAGCCACCCTCTGCAGGAAGCCCCTCTGCAGGGGAGCGTGACAGATCCTGGAGGTGCTAATCCATTCTCATGCCTGAACTGAATGCATCGGATTTGTGAATCAACACCCAGAGTCCTATTGAAATCATGGGACAGGGTGTGGCACACAGAGGCTGATCTATCCGATGGAGTTACCTCCTTGCTGTTTGAGCAGCAATACTTTCTTCCCTCTCCTTTTCTTCCACCCCTATTGCTCTTCTCTGTCTGGCCCCAGACGATGCAGGCCCACCTCACACTGTGCCTGTTCATCGCCTTGCCTTTCCATAAGCAGATTAAGCTCCGTATGGCTTCAGGAAACAGTGAAGTTTTAAGCTTTTATTTTCTTTGTTATTCCCTGATGTGTTAGTGAATTCATTTGACTTCTGTGATGCCCAGGTGAGACCCAGAGGCAGGCCAAGGCGAGTAACTGCTATGGGGCAGGAGGGGAAATGGAAAACCGCTGTTGGTGGCAGTGAACTGGTAGACCCTGTCTGCTTGTGAAGCCTCCCCTGACACACTGCCCTGAGCAGCACAGAGACCTGAAGCTTGGCCTGAGAAGGTTTTAAAAGCTTTGAGGTGTCTATTGGAATGGGTCCTGTGCTCTTGGCTCCCTTGCGAGGCACCTGCAGCATCCCCTTTGCTCCTTCCCGCACTGGGCAAGCTTGTTCAAGGGGTAGAAAGCTGTTCAGCCTCGTTGGTAAGGTCATTCTTTTCTGATTCAGCAAGATGCATTGGCTTCTGAGACTTGGACAGCAGAAGCAGCAACTGCAGGGGTGCAGTCAGGCCTTTCTGCCTGCGTCTGGGCAAAGTGACACTTCTGTTGTTGGCAGCACATGGCTGGGTTGGTTTGGGCACCTTCCATCTTGTGAGCTCCCTCTTTGTTCATTGCAGTGATGCGCCTCTTGCCCGATTTCCCATTTGGATGCTGAGCATCAGGGAGAGCTGGAAAGAGACGTCAGTGCACCGCTTGCCGCAGCAAATGGCTCCCATTTCTGAGTAGTAACATGATGACGCTACCTGCGTTGTAATGAGAGCAAGTGTCTGCTAGACCAGTAAATATTTGGAACTGTCCCTTCTAAAGAGGTTACCAGCTGAGATGTCAGGGTGTCTTGTTGTCTGAGCGCCTGACAAACACCAGCTGGGACAGACTTACATCTGCTGTTTAAACAACTGTGTTCTGGTGAGGGAGCTGTGTCAACCTGAAAATACTGCATTAGCAACAGTAAAACCAAGCTTAATCAAGAATGAGAGGAAAGGCCTCAGACTGCGTTTCTAAGAGGCCCACTTTGAGGCACTTGATCTGCATGATGAGGCTGCAGGGTTCTTCTGGTGCAAGGGGGTCTGATGGCCTTTAAGTACTTTTCTTTTGAATGGGAAGGAAGAGGCTGATGTAGTTTGGAGTAAGGTTTGGAGGCTTGCCCGTGCCTGTGGGGTGGCTGGGGAGAAAGCATAAAAACGTTAAATTGGAAAAAGGCACAATGGCAATTGGTGTTGTGAAATAACCCCCTAATCATGTAGGAGATAAGAGGGAAGAGGGAGTGGATGGACACTTTGAAAGCCAAGGCAATTAGCTTGTGTTTGATGTGGTGGAGGCTAAAGAGATGCAAAGAGGAGTGTCTGATCTTTGAAAGGCCTTCTGGTTGGAAATGCAAGCCCTGGTTGTAGTTACTAAAAGGAGAGTAACTTGCTTTGAGCTCAGTCCTTGTTCTGGCCCATGCTTAGCGTCTCCTGATGAGTTGCACCCCTGTGAATGCATAGGCAAGGTGATGTGTGAGGACTGCTATGCAGGAAGAGCTGAAAGGTGAGAGACCTGGGAAGGAGCTCAGGTTGGCTCAGGCTTAAAGTGCGGACCAGAATGACAGATTGGGAGTAATGCTTCCTTTGCAGGTTGCAGAAAGAGATCAAAAAGATGATTTGGGAACAAAATCTGTTGGTTTTGCTTTAGCCGCATGGATTTTAAGGGTAGTCATCCATGGGGAGGTGTCACAACAAAGTCAGGCTGAGAGTTAGAACAGAAGAAGTAAGATAGATCAGAGGGAATGAAAATTGACGAGAAGGCTCTTGGCTTTGTCTGCAGGAGATGTTCCCCAGAAGGAAGGTACTGAAAAGAAGTATGCTGTTATGTGCCTTAGAAAGTAAGGCGCCTTATGTTTTCTCCACCCGGAATTTGTGTTGTCCCGTGAACCTCCAATGCCTTAGCTAATGCAAGCCAAGACAAACGGCCGTGAACCAAGAGCTGGAGCATCCTAGATTCAGATGTTTTTTCTTGTGAGTGTTGGTGTGTGAAGATCTTTTTAACGAAGCAGCGTGTGATAAGAGCAGACCCCCTGAGCAGACCAGCAGTGCTGCGAGCTTTCCCAGAGCTGCACAATCAAACTTCAAGAAAAATATTAGAGACCATTGTGTTAGTTTGCTCAGTTGTTCGGACAGCTGGATCTGGCTATTTTAGTAATCTAATGTAGAATCAGTGTAGCAGGATTAGCAGAATGAGGCAAAATTAACTCGGGTGCATTTGGGCCTGGTGTGAGGAATTCCTGGAATGATTTGGATCTGGTGCAAGGAATGTTGGGAATGGCGGTGATTGCTAGTAGGGGAAGAAGCTGGGTGCTGCTGGCTGCTTCAAAACAGTGCGGTGAATTAGGCATGCACTAATGTACAGTCAGAGATCAGGGACCTGCTGTTCATCCATATCTCATCTAATTCTTTGTGTTTTCTTCATACATTTTACCTTTTGTATGCATTTACTGCAGTCCAAGAGCTGGACCCAGAGCTATACACAAAATGGAGCAGAAGCTGCTGTTGGTTAGGGTGGTGTGAGCAGCAAGCCCTATGCTGTCTAGTCTCATTAGCTGTGCGTCTGCCCTTTGCTTCCACCTTGGTAGTGGATATGAGGGGAATTCTTCAAAAATGCATGCATGATGTATAGTAGTGGCGTGACAAAGCTGAAGTGTTGCTTCACTGATGGCCCTTTGTTTTGGGAAGGAAGAAACTGAAGGATCAGTGAACTAAGTAGCAAGTTCTTTTCAGTTGCTCCTGCATTTATGTGACCACACATCCATGAATTAATTACTCATCAGAGGAGAGTGATGAGTGTGAGCTGCAGGAACCTGATAAACGCTGATAAACCTGCCAATATTTATAATTGGTAGTAATGTCTCATTACCTGCAGAGAACTACACAGAGCTGACTAAAGAGTTTCCTAATACCATTAATTTTGTCTTTAAGGTTTTCAACCATTTCTTGAAACTTTGAGTTTATATTTGTCTAAGCCTTATATCTATTCTCAATGGAATTAAGCACACAGCTCACTAAATTAGACATAATTGGACTCAACTGGGGTTTAGATCCCTTCGGAGAAATGAAGCAGTTAATGTGAGTGAAAATGGAAGCTAGTTTCTTTTGAGGACTAATGCGGTGGGACAGACTGAACGGGCCCTCATAAAGAGCCTGAGCTTCTTTCCTCAACACAGAAAACGTTTTTGTTTTTAAACGAATGATGCTGTTGCGTTTCCCTTCACATTGCAACCTCCTTGCCCCAAAGATGCGTATTTGCTTCTCCTTTGCATGCGTTTTAATTTGAAAAAAAGTACTATTGTTTTATCAGTTTGGATTGTTCAGTTATTTAAAGTGGGACACTTGATTTGAAAATCTGAATTTGCCAAGAATCTCGTCAAACTTTTTCCCAAGAGACTGGAGCAAAAAGGTTTCTGCTCCCTGGAAGGGTAAGGTTATGCTGCAGCTCTGCTCAAATTGGAGAATGTGACGGGTTAAATGTATTCACGTTTTTACTCAGTTGTCACTGATCCTGCTTTCAAAACTGAGTTTAGGTACCGGGTGAACGGAGATTATAATTATGGTAGCTGCTAGTAAAAAGTGCTGATAGTCTTACATCTAACAATGTTTTTACATTTAATTTTGCTCTTCGTACTGGAAATTGTCACAGCATTTTACAGATCCAAAGGGTTATCTGCCAGATCCAGTGACTTCTGGATTTTTGTCATGAATCTTTGGGGTGGTGTCTAGTCACTGTTCTCCTGAATGCATCGTGACTGTGAAATAAACTCAGAGCTGGAGGAATATTTAGTTTTGCCACAGTTAATATTTTGTCATAGCCCTCAGAGCTCGATTTAAAAAGGAGACAAGTTGTACTTTGTCAAGTCCCCCATCCCTTTGCACCCTGGCTCCTTGCAGGGTCTGCAGGTGGTAGACTTTCTGTGTCTATACATGTATATGCATACATCGGGCTTTAAAATATTTTGCTGACTGGGGGAGGTTTAGAAAGAAAGGCAAGGAAATCTTTGAATGAAGTGAGGAGTGCTAAGGTATTCAATGCTACTGCCTTTCTTGTGACTTCAAAGAATTGTTGGTGCTAATTCTGAGGGTGTCATCTCAAAATAGCCATCCATGGGTTATCTCCAGATAGCCAAGTGCCCTTAGAGGTGGTAAAGTTAAGGGTGTTCCTGTGTTTTCAGGACTAGCAGATGTCTTACAAGAAGGAATGAGTAAAATTTATTATTATTAAAAATAAAGAAGTCTTAATAAATGTGTACTGCAGAATCTCAATGCCCTTTAAGAATTAGATTGTTAGTTTCTGTGTCTATTTGTTGTAAGTCTTCAGTCAGTTGCTACCACTCAGTTAATGCTGTATGCAGCTGCAGAAGAGTTCCCCAGAGTTTACATGCCTTTGTTCAGTGGTGTGGCATTTTTATTCCTCCTGAGTTCCTGTGTTTTAGATTTATGAGAAGGATGATGTGAGAGTCGGGTATGTAATCTGAGTGTTGAGCCATTCTGTATTTCTTCTATTTAATATCTGGTCTCAGCATGTGAAAACTCTGAAGCCAAATTATTCCATCTGTGGTATTGGCAGTAGAGCAGAATGGGGTCCTTTCTCGTGAGGTGGATTATGTGGCTGTGAAAGGCAGCTTTGAGGAGTGCAGCAGTGCCAGGTGGAAACAATTTGGCTTAATTAAAGGCTTCTGAACTGAGAACTGGGAGCCCTAATGCACACTTCGTTGCCTGTAGAAGCAGGGGTACGGCGCTTCTTTTGGGTCCTGCCCAGCACGTGGAAAGGGGATGATAAGAGGAATATTGTTTGCATGCTGATTTGAAATGCTGTTACAGCAGGCTAGTTCCTAATGAAAATAAATACATGGATCTCCCCATCCAGATGCTTGTTTTAGGGGGTTTTGGAAGAGAATTGTCAGGAGTATGGCATCTTTCTGATCCCAGTTTGGCGCTGCAAGCATTTGGATGTTACATGACAGTGAAAGATGGGATTATCTGTGGTTCCTTCACATAATTAACAGGGCTTCAGTGGCAGTATTTTGGGAGTACAGCTGAGTAATAAGACAATGATATGTAATTAAGGTTTGCTGTTCTACTAGAGGAACTTGAAACCTGTGCTTCGGGAATGGAGATGTAAGTCATGGTTAATTAGCTGAAAATGGCTTCTGTTGGATTGAAATGGATTATGTTGGAAGGCAATACACTTGGTTGGAAAGCTAGTTAATTAAATAATTAAAGGGTAAGGAAGCATTTTTTAATGACCACAACACTTTTCATACCTTTTAAAGAAAAATATGCTTCTGAAAGGAGCTTCCTTGTTGGAGGGCAAGCCAGTACGAATTCTGAAACCAATTAAGATCTATCGAATGTGGAAGCTGAAAAAGAGATTTTTTTGTCTTCACATATTAGGAAATCCAGAGAAAATACTTCAAACATTACAGTGCAGAGTCACAGAGAATTGCAGAGCTTTCCCCCCCATGATTATATGCTCCGCCTAATAACTGAGCCCCCCAGAAATCTAGTTTTCATCCCAGTTTCATGAAATGTCTTCATGGGATTTATGTATACATCTATTTTGTGCTTTCTGTCCTGAATAGTTCAGTTTCTTTGTAATTGCATTGTTTGTGATGATCAGATAAGCACATGAGCAGAGGAGCAATACCAGCGGCTGTAACACAGACGGGATTCATGCATATATCGGAGCAATTATGCCAGACATGTTGAAGAATGGAAAATATCTTTCCATTAGCTAGACTCATGTTATCCTGACGTTTTCCTTCATGGCAGAAACCAATTTCTATGCAAGGTTATAGGCCATTATCTCTAAGACTTGGTTCTTCCAGATATTTCACGTGGGAGAGCAGTAAATAGCCCCAGACTGTCTCTTATTTTTTCTTTTCCTCAAAGAAGTACTTTGGTTTATTAAGGTTAATTATTTTAAAAAGGAGGAATGCTGCACAGAAGTATATCTTTCCCCAAATGCTTGCATGTGTATATGCAAAATAAGAATGAAAGAACAATATGCTTTGTGGAGGAAAACCTTGCCTGATACTGATGTTCTTTTTATTTCTTGTTTTATTTTTCCTCTCTCTTTTCTTTCCCCTTCTTTCTTTCTCCTTCCCTGCCATCATTCAACGTGGGACGTGCAGGTTTTAGATGCAAGTTCAGCAGTACCTGACGTTAATGGAGACAGTTTGGAGCATGACGCCCCACCCCAGGAGCCACAGCAGCCAGGGGTTATTACAGCACCTCAGGAGCTGGATGGGCAGCAGCCAGAGGTGGCTTCACCCCTTGAAGGACCATCCAGAGAGCAAGCAGAGGCTGCCGGAACAAATGGTAAGTCAAAACCTGTGTTTAATGCACTGGCGGCAGAGGCCTGGATGCTAGATGGAATGAGGAGTTGAAATGGGGCTCAACTAGCCAACTCCTAGTGATCAGGTATTACTCAAGTGGTCTCTTGATTGCTCAAGTGCTTTTTCCAGGGTATTGTAGGGTATTGTTTTGCTGAGACATGTTTTCCCTGTGGCAGACTTTGAATATCAAACGGGTTGTGGGTTGCAGCTGTCAGTCTCAGTGACATGGGATGGTACTCCTTCCCCTGCAGGGGTGGTTCTCTGCTCTCAGTGCACTCTGCAGGGCCTCTGCTTGCCTGCTGCCCATCGCTCAACCAGTCACCTGAAAGTTTCCACTTCTTACATCAAGAATTTTCACTGCACAGCCCCATCTCTTCCTTCATAGGGTAGAAATCTATTTATGTTCATTCATTAGGGATACCGATGACGATAAAGTGTTTTGAACTCAGGAGGCGACAAGCTGATGATCCATTGTCTCTACCTTGATTAAAATTACTTTTCCTACTTCTTTTAATCAGATACACATTTCGACCACAAAACCCTTCTCACTTGGGGCACCCCTGTCTGCTCTGTCCTAGGCATCTCTTTCTCACCTTGCAGCACAATCAGAGATGCACTGCTCTTTCTCCTGTGCTGCCCACCCCTCCTGCCCTCATCAGCATCTTGTGGCTGCCCCTTTCCCTCTGCTCCCATTCACAGCAGCATGGCAAGAGATCTGCTTCCATGATTCTGCTGTATACTGACATTTTTGGCAGGGATGGCAAGAGGGTGGGATAGTTTTCAGTCAGAGCAGGCAACTAATACTGGTGTGAGAGAGTGGGATGGGAAAGGAGTAAGAGGGAGCACATTCTTCAGTGTCAGCCTGTAGAGCAGCTCAAGGCATTTGTGTAGCCCTTGGTGTACTGTGGGGTTTGGATTCTAATAAAGGCAATCCTTTGCCGCATCTTGAGAACAATTGCCGTAGTGCTATTACCCTAATAGAAGGTTGCCATGTTTTATGCTTGGAGTTTGTGCTTTCTTCTTTTAATCACATCGGTAGAGATTTTGGGCACTGTAAAAATGGGAGGCAACATGTTTTATCTCTTACTCATGATAAACACTGATTCTCTTGAAAATTTCACTCTTAAGTGGATAGAGACGGAGACAGGATACTCATTAACAGTCAGGAAAGAAAGGAAAATATGTGATGATTTGAAGTAGTGTCAGAAGATTTCATGTTGATGTTCAACTTCTGGGTCATGTAACAGTCAACACCTTTAAAAGGGCATGAGTGCCAAGTTGAAGATGATATTTCTTGTTGAATAGTTCTTGGTTGTAGCTTTAGTTGCACGGAAATTGTGTTCCTAGGACATGTAATGAAAAAGAGTTGAGAAGTTCTCCTTAGTGCAGACGTGCAGTTACATGAGACTAAATGTATGATGTGTTGGAAAAGACCTGTAAGGTCATCAAGTAGGTAGCGTTAGGAGTTTGTTTATGAGTGGAGTGCCTGAAAATTCTTCACTTTGATAATATTTTTTCATGTGATCGTGTAATACTGCTGTTTTAGATGGGTTTTATTTCACTGCTCTCAGTGGAACCAAGCCTGCATGGTAGCATAATTTCTGTGAAAGGAAAAACACTTCTATGGGTTTGCTCATGTCGGGGTTTAAGCCTTAAATCATCCACGCAGTTTGCTCATTCACTTCCCCCTTTGTCTTCCCTCTGCTCCTGAAGGGATGGGAAGGAGAATCGAAAGAATGCAACTCCCACAGGTTGAGATAAGAACAGTTT
>JAOEHY010031426.1:0-14781 GCA_025447955.1 Psilopsiagon aurifrons | reverse complement strand
ATCCATGATTCCCAACCCAAACCATTCCACGATTCCCAACCCAAACCAATCCATGATTCCCAACCCAAACCATTCCACGATTCCCAACCCAAACCAATCCATGATTCCCAACCCAAACCAATCCGTGATTCCCAACCCAAACCAATCCATGACTCCCAACCCAAACCATTCCATGATTCTACGATCATGGTGGCAGGAAAGGTGTACTCCAGGCAACCAGGACTCACTGTTTCCCCAGCACAGCCTCAGGCCGCAGGACCCATAGGGGAGGCAGCAGAAGGGCTCAGAAGCAGGTTGGGGTTTTGTGTGTTGTTTTGCTTTGGAATTCTTTGGGATGCCAACTCCAAACAAATGAGGACATTGTCTGGGGCCACACGTGGAAGCTGGAATCTGGTTGAGAAAAGCCATGGGATCAGCACGTCCCGTGGGGTCAGGGATTAGCTGGGGTGCAGGCACAGGGCAGGGGCAGCTCCACTCCTTTGCCTATAGAAGTGCTTATATGTGCTTCAGATGGTCCCCAGCCATTCCCAGCCCCAGGAAACTGGATCTGGAGGGGTCTGAATAGGGATGTGTGGGGTTCGTGGTGAACCACAGCGATGCTCGCCCGGAGCGCTTCTTTCTGTCCTTGAGTGTGAATGGATGTGCCAGGATCCTCCCCGGTCAGAAACAGCGCTGGGTTTTCACAGGGAGCAGAGAAAGGGAGGGCGGAAGGGGAGGAAGGATGAGACAAGCTCCCCTTGTTGTAATCCAGCACTGGCAGGAAGGATGAGCCCTCCCCTGCCCCGCTCCTGCATCACTGCATGCGTGCTCCTGCCCCATCCTCCTCATGGGGCTGTGCCTGAATCAGTCTAAGTCTGATGGGGAATGGCTGGGGGACCCAGGGGGGGTCAGTCTGGAGAAGAGAAGGCTCAGGGGGGTCCTGATTGCTCCCTACAACTGCCTGAGAGGAGGATGGAGCCAGGAGGGGTCTCTTCTCCCAAGGGATGGGACAAGAGGAAACGGCCCCAAGCTGCACCAGGGCAGGTTTAGATGGTGCTGAGGAGCAATTCCTTCCCTGAAGGGTGCTCAGGCATTGGAACTGCCCAGGGCAGGGCTGCAGTCACCATCCCTGTGAGTGTTCCCAAACCATGCAGAAAAGGCCCTCAGTGCCATGAGTTAGTGGTGGCCTTGCCACTGCTGGGAATGGTTGGATTTGATGAGCTTAAAGGTCTTTTCCAACCTGGCTGATTCCATGGTTCATCAGCTGGGTGGGAAGATGCCACCTCCGAGGTGGGGATGGGGACAGGCTGGACCACCAGCACTGAGCTCCAAGTGTCTTCCCCATCAGCTCCATGCCAGAGAGGAGCCCAGAGCTCTCTCCACCGGCTGATGATGGAGGGAAATGATGCAGTTCCAAAACGAGGTGCTTTTTGTAAGAGAAATGGATGGAGGAGTTCCTCAGCCTCTCATTTTTAACAGGTCCTTGGAAAAAGACCTGGGGGGAGGGAAGCAGCCAGCTCAGATCAACAGCGAAAATCACTGCCTGTGAAGAATGCCCATGGGCAGCGTGATTTGGGAGCCAGGGGACAGGCACCATGAAGCAGTGCTCAGTCCTCAACACTGTGGGTAGAGAAAAGGGTTTAGCAGTGCAAGGAGCAGGGGGAAGGCAAAGCCTTGGAGCACAGTGGGTCTTGCCAAGGCGTGTTAATAGCGTTCATTTAACGCATCTCTCACAGCACAAGTGACACTAATCTCTCTGCAGGAAGGGAGTGGGGACAGGGAGGCAGGGAAGCAGGGACTGCTGTCAGAGCTGGGCTGACATTGCACCAGCCCAGAGCTACCCCTGACAGCTGGGGGCTGCTAATTTCCAGCCCTTCAGCATCAGTCTTCCCCCATCCGATGCCAACCGAAGCCCCATTAGCAGCAGGCACCAGGGGAGCTGACTCCTGCTGTTAGCAGATAATGCCATAAAGAAGCAAAGAAAGAGGGAAACCACTAATTGGATTCACAGATTTCTCTCCAGTGTCCTGACAGAAGCGAGCAAGTGACGTTATCTCCTTGTCACAACCCCCAGGGGCAAACTCATTTCAGGACAGGAGGGGGACCTCAAAGCTCATCCAGTTCCAGCCCCTGCCACGGGCAGGGATACCATCCACTAGTGCAGCTTGCTCCAGCCTGGCCATGAGCACCGCCAGGGATGGGGCATCCAAACCTTCTCCATTCAACCCATTCCAGCATCCCAGCACCCTCACAGAGAGCAGCTTCTGCCTCAGATCCCATCTCAGTCTCCCCTCTGGCAGCCTCTGGAGCCCTCCTTAAGAGGACACCGTTTGCTGGCAGCAGCTTGACCCCATGCCAGCCACCTCTTGGCCTCTGTGGCATTTGAGTGGGGTGTGAGCAAGGGATCCTCTGCTTTCTGGAAGGGCCAAAGGAGTTCTCTGCTTTCTACTACGGAAAACCACCGGAGAACATGTGGCAGAGAGGGAAACCTGAGTTTCCCAGTGGGTTTCTTAGCACTCCCCTTCCCCTCTTCTTTCTTTTCCCCCTTTCTGCCTGCTCAGAACCAGCAGCTCTCCTATGCTGAAGGTGCTGCTGCTCCTTTGCCCCATGTCCTGGCTGAACCCAGCATTCCCAGTGCCGGAGCACCATATCCCGCAGTACCGGGGCCGGGGCTCGCGCCAGCTCCCAGGCAGAGCAGGCAGGAATGTCGTCTGCTCGGCAGGCGGCTGCTGGGAAAGGGCTTGGGGAGGTTCTTTGATTCATTCCTTCTTGCTTTAAGGTTTGTTGTTTGCTTTTTCTTCTCTAAACCCAAGCCCCCGGGAAGGGGTTTGGAATATCAGGACATTTGATCCCGAGTGTATTATAAGCCCTAAACGATGGCAATCTGGCCACTATTAAAATACCTTCCTGGGCAGCATCTATCTAAACAAGCATGTCTAGGAGGTTGTTTTCATTGACTCCATTTCAGCCCTGTTACTCGTCATGACCTGTCCTGTTGCCAGGAAGCAGAAGAGCCTGTGGGGTTTGGGACAAATTGATTTCAGGGAGATGCTGCTCCGCAGAGGGATCCAAGTACATTTCTTCCCCCACTTTGCATGGAAAGCTATTTTTCTTCCTTGCTGCCTCCTCGTAGCCAAGAAAGAGGCTCCGATGTGAACTTGCTTGGCAAGAAAGTGGGATGATTGGTAACTTCATCTGCTGACTCCTTGCTTCTTTGCCTTTTTTAACTGTTTGGGGGTGAAATGAATGGCCTGAGGAGTTGGGATCCTCTCGTGCATCGGGATAGGGTTGGGTTTAGATGGACACTGTGATTAGCCTTGCACACACCTGCCTGCCTCATCCTGAGTTCACCGGGATGCTGAGCCATTGCTGGGGTCAGATTGGCCCTGGTTTTGCTTTCTTGTCATCCCCCCCCCCCCAGTCTTTCCAATGACGGTTCCTAGTGTTCCCGTTGAGCCTGTGTCTGTCTCCTCTCACCCAGAAGGAAGCCAAGTGCCCTGGCCCTCCCTTGGCCTCTGCTGAGTATTCTTGCCAGTGGAATGGTCTCATTAAGGCAGAGTAATTAGCGGTCCCTTGGCTGCCCTCCATGCAGCTCCAGCTCTGTCCCTGCTCTTCCCACCTCCGGTGCCGCAGCCGGGCTCGTGCAGGGATACGGTGGGGCTGAGCCTGGTGCTGGGGATGTGCCAGTGGCCCCTAAGCGTTCCCTTTGGGATGTGCTGTGATGCTGCAGTGGCCTGACAACGCGGAGGTCCATTGGGAAGGGTGATGCTCTGGTACCTTCCATTGCATGTCAGGCGATGGGGCTGGTTTTACCTCCTGGGGAGGTTTGGCTGGTGCAGAGGCCACAGGGATCCTTCTGAGCATCAAGTCAGACATCCTGGAGCTGGGCCACCGGCTTCCACCCAGCGGTTCCTCCTCAGCTTAACAAGAGGGGGTTTAAATTGGGTTCGTTTTGAGCCTGCTTTTCTAAGGCAACAAGGCTGACGTGATGGCGGCGGCTGCCCTGGCCGCTGTCCCTCCTTTCCCTATGGAAGCTTGTGGCTTCTTGCACAAGAAGGTGTCTGTACTTGGTCCCCCGAGGGACATGGGGTGCCCGTCCATCGCCGTGGGGCTGGAGTTTGTCTTCGTGTCTGTCCTGTTAACATACTTCTAATTAAGGAAAATTGTCCCCAGGAGCAGTGTTTATCCATGGAGCACGGTGCCGTCACAGAGACAGTCTTGTTCAACGGAGGGGGGGAGAGGGGATGTCTGCGGAGGGAAGAGACAGAAATTCCTCTGGATTATGGTATTATGTAAATGCAGCGAACGGATCATTCCGTGTAAAAAGGAAAGTAGGAAAGCGACGTATTTGCAGAGCCCTGGGGAGCGCATTCCTGACGAGCCTCCGCTCCTCTTCTGGAGGCGGTTTGGAAGCGGAACATGCGGCAGCTTTTCCAGGCTGGTTTTCCGCAGGAGCCGCTCGCCTGGTGCTGGGTGGTACATTGGACATCCCTTGGCCCTTGGGCTCGGGCTCACGTGGCTTTGCCAGGAGCGGGAGGATGCCTGGCTCCAATGTGGTACCCACTGGTGCATCTTCTGCTTGGGACTGCATGGTTGTCCCTGTGCAGGTCGCTGCCGCCCAATGACTCAGGCATTTGTTGGCTTGTGTTAGGTCTTATCCACTAGAGGTGAAACAGCCCCGTGGGTTGTTCTTAGTCGATGCACTTGGACACCAATGTTCTGTATTTAAAAGCAACATGAAATGGCATCAGCAGAGCTCAGTGTTTCATAGAATCATGGAATGGTTTGTGTTGGAAAGGACCTTAAAGCTCCTCCGGCTCCAACCCCCTGCCATGGGCAGGGACACCTTCTGCTAGAGCAGCTTGCTCCAAGCCCCATCCAGCCTGGCCTTGAACACTGCCGGGGATGGCACAGCTGCAGCTTCTATCCCATGTGCTTGGGCAAGGGGGAAAAAGCACCTCAGCAGGATAGGGACCTTCAGCAGCATCGAGCCCTTATTTCCAAGCTCTTTGCACCTTCCTCACTAAAGGTGGTTTCACTTCCACACTTTGCTGTGCAAGAGCCCGGCTTTGCTGCCGAGCTGCACGCATCCCAACGGCAGCTGTTTCGGAACTGTGTTGAAATACGTGGTTTTTAGTCAGGGAGAAGATTGCACGTTTCCTTCCTCCTCGTGTCAGGCCACAATTGATGTATTTGCAGACTGCACAACAACTGATTCATGCCGGAGCAGAGTTATGTGCTGGCTCAGCAAAGCTCCTTCCCCAAAGAAACCCACAGCCTCGCGGTGCTTCGCTGCTCCTGGGGTAAATCAGATGCTCTTTGGCTTGGGTTAAGAGAGGGAGAACCTCTGTGAAGGTGATGATGCACTTGGATCAAGGAGCTCTTTTGAGCAGAAGGTGCCCACAGCCCCCCTTCAAGCACAGGGTGAAATTGGGGTTGGGAAAGGGGGAAATGTCATTGCTAAGAGTGCCAGGGAGAGTTGATGGAGCCAAGAACTCCTTGAGTGGAAGCTGGATGCTTCTGCTGCCTCTTGGGGCTGTTACTCCCCCTAAGGGTGTGCTGGCAGTGCTATGACCGGCCTCAACCCAGTGTAAGAGGAGGCTGGGCTGGAAGAGACACCCGGGAGCCTTCTCCATCCATCCGGCTCCAGCTTCTTGCACTGGTGGCCATGAGAAGGAAAATCCAAGCCCAGGGATGATTTTGTGGCAGGGACCTCAGCAAAAGCTTGGTCAGGGATAAGTGACTTCGTGGTGAGCGTGAAACCAGGAAGCATCTGTGCGGGTGGGTTTCGAGGTTTGCTGAAGTTGCCAGCCCGCCCTTGTTGAGCAATGTGCTGCTTGAAGATGAACTTTGTAGTGCTCCTTCTCCCCTCGGTCCTCCCTTTATCTGCCCTCTCCCCACAAGGAAGGTCAAAGCTCGCTCAGACCAGCCTGTCCTGGCCAGCGTGTCCGAGAGTGGACCGCAGAGATTGGTTGGCTTCTTCCAGCAAGAGCCTTGAAAGTTGCCATTCCCTGTCCTCTGCCCCCGAGAGCCCCTTTTCAAACACAAGCCAATAAATAGGACTTGGGAAATGAGTCGTGTGTGTTGCAATGCCTGCAACGCCCAGCCCTGGTTGAGCAAGGAGGAAGACTCTGCGATGGGAATTGATGGGGAGGAAGCATTCGCCAGCCCCCCTCTGCTGCTGGGAGCTGCCCCCTCTCCAGCTTCTTCCTTCATAGGATCCCTCTTGTCCCTGCTGGTGTCCCTTGTCTTGGTGGTTGTGGGTGGCTGTAGCACCCACTGTGCTGCTGGGGGGGGATGCCACATCTCCCAAAGCCAAGTGATGAGTGGGGGGAGAGCTCTCTGTGGGCTCAGTACGAGGGGTTCAAAAGGAGTGCTTGCTAAGTCAGCTTCTACTGAGAGTTCAAGAGGAAACCCAGGTTTAGGGGCAAGAAAGAGCTGAAAAGAATGATAATAATGATAATAATAATAGTGATAATAATACTGATAACGATAATCTACCCCCCTGATTCCTGCAAAGCAGAGGGGAGGATGGTGAGCAGAGAGAGAAGGAGCAAGCTGGAAAACAAAAGCCTTTGAGGAGGGAAATGCTTTCCAGCTGCAAAAATACAGCCTGGGAGAAGAGCAAGTGCTTGCGTCACCCCCAGCGCCCCAGCCCTGCGGCTCAGGACCCTCTGATGGCAAAAGGCAATGGTGCGGAGTGGTGTGAGGGGAGCCACGGGCCCCAGGAAGTGAGATTCTGGAGATCTAGAGCTTGTTTTGGCCATTTGCCCTCCTGTTTAGCCCTCAAGAGCTGTGTTGGTGAACTTCTGCCCTGGTGGATGGGGCTCTGGCTCTGCGGGATGTGGCCGATGAGGTGGCAGCAGCACCGTGATGCTTTGGGAAGGAAGAGTGGTGGGAAAGGAGGAGAACCAAGGTGGTATTGATGGGGCAGCAATGGCCGGGGGGGAATCTGCATCCCTGTGCATGGGGGATGGTGAGGGCCTCTGCTTCATCCCGCCGGGTGCTCCCGGTCCGGCCCTGCTTGGATCGCTTCCTTGGTCCTGTGACTCTGACTCAGCCCCGTGGGTGCCGGCCAAGGCCTGCGTTTGGGGGAATTCTTGCACATCCCTTTGCAGGAGCAGCGCTGCACACACGGCCGGGGGTGAATCAGGGCTGGGGGGGGGCAGGCACTGGTCCAGGCAGCGTGACTCAGGCAGCCCCATCCCAGAGGCAGAGCTCAGCCTCTGCATCCCTGCCCCTCCATCGCCAGCTGGACCACGGGGTCCCTGCTTGGACCAGGAGCCTCAGCTTTGTGCTGGCCCCATCACCAGCGCTGGCGCGTTGGGCAGCATAGAGCAAGCCACGTGCTGCCTTTCGGCTCTGCTGATGTGATGCTAAGTCCTTGGCTCTGGCTGTTTCCACTTGTTTTTATGAGATGCATCATGCTGGGTGGTGGCTGCGGGCGCTGTGGCCTCACCCTTCCGCAAGGGAGGGCAGTTGGGCACCAGGCGGTCACCGCCGCCGGTGTTACATCCCCATCCCTTGGCACCAAATGCTCAGCAAGCTGATGTGGATAACTCGGGGTTCAGGTTTGGGTTAGGGCACCCCCAAACCCAGGGTGCACATCAGTTGGGTCTGGTCCAAACCCAGTGGTGCTGGAGCAAAGGAAGGGCTTGATAGCAGCCTGCAAGCAGGGCTGGCTGTTGCAAAACGTCCTGGCTTGATTCATGTTTCCCCTCCTGAGCTGCTGCTCTGGTTAATGGTAGCAGCATCTGGCCCTGCTCCTCAGGGGCTGTCTGAGTCCTGATGTGCTTGGGGTGGCCGAGCTATGGGGCTCCCAGCCCTGCTCTGCCTTCCCCATGGCGTGAAGCTGATGCTGGCACTGCTGTGTGCAGGGTCTCATGGGGCACTCGCACCAGGACAGACCTCCATGGCATCTCCCTTCTGTGCTGCTCAGCCTCCTCCAGTGCCCACCTTGCAGAGGCCCCTGCTCCAGATGGCATTCCCATGGGATGCTTTCATTGCCCTTAGGAAGGAGAAGGCAGATCCCTTGTGCATCCCCATCACAGCTCCTTCGTGGCTTACACGACCTTACTCCTCCACTGTGTTTGTGGGTCTTGGTGGGCTTGGAGACCGTGCATGGGGCTCTTGTCTCCCTCCCTACCTCACCTCTCCTCTCTTGCCATGTCCTAGACGTGGAGCAGATGGCCATTGACTGGCTCACGGGCAACTTCTACTTTGTGGATGACATTGACGACAGGATCTTTGT
This sequence comes from Psilopsiagon aurifrons, assembly GCA_025447955.1. Taxonomy (NCBI): domain Eukaryota; kingdom Metazoa; phylum Chordata; class Aves; order Psittaciformes; family Psittacidae; genus Psilopsiagon; species Psilopsiagon aurifrons. The sequence continues at coordinate 6,551 of JAOEHY010031426.1, read as the reverse complement.
CTGCAACAAGAATGGAGTCACCTGCGTCACGCTGCTGGACCTGGAGCTCTACAACCCCAAAGGAATAGCATTGGACCCAGCAATGGGGTAAGAGTTGTGCTTGGGGGTGGGAGGGCTCAGTGTTGCTGCCTGGACCTGCACCATCAGTGTGGGGAGGTGGAGCAGGTCAGGGGGTTCCGACTGCTGCATCCTGGGGTAGCAGGGATGCTGATGGAGAAGCGACTCTCCCAGCTTAGGAGGGGATGGATGAGGTCAAGCTGCTGCTTCCACCCTGTGGCTGCGTGGTTACAGCTTTGCTTTCGGGAAGTGAAACAGTCGGATCCTTGCACGGGTGGAGCAGCTTCCTTTGTGCTGCGGTCAGATGACAGCTCCCCTTTGCAAAGTCCCACATGGGGAAGCTGGGATGCTGAACCACAGGAGCAGCGATGGGGACATCTGCCCCTCTCCTGCTGCTTTCCACATGGGTGCTTTTATCCTTGCCTGGGTGAAGAGAGATGATGTTATTGAGCAGGAAACCCAAAGTGGGTTTTGTAAATACATATCGTATACCCTGGCCTTGTATAAGGAAGGTACCCATGTCCACAGGCCATGTACATGGTGCATCCTCCCTCTCTGAATGTGACATCCAGGCTCTGAGCTCCTGTATTTGCCCTTCTCACACAGCAAAGTGTTCTTCACCGACTACGGGCAGATCCCCAAGGTGGAACGCTGTGACATGGATGGGCAGAACCGCACCAAGCTGGTGGACAGCAAGATCGTCTTCCCGCATGGCATCACCTTGGACCTGGTGAACCGGCTGGTGTACTGGGCTGATGCTTACCTTGACTATATTGAGGTGGTGGACTATGAGGGCAAGAACAGACATACCATCATCCAGGGCATCCTGGTGAGTGGGGCCAGGGGGAGGTCACGGGCTGACAGTGGAGTCTGCTTGGGGGCATGTCCAGTAGATGTTTAGGTTAGATATAAGGAAGAAGTTCTTTAGTGTGAGGGGTGGTGAGGTGCTGGAATGGGTTGAACAGAGAAGCTGGGGATGCTCCATCCCTGGCAGTGTTCAGGGACAGGTTGGATGGAGTCTTGGGTGACGTGGTCTGGAGCGGGGTGTCCCTGCCCATGCAGGGGGGGTGGAACTGGATCATCTTAAGGTCCTTTCCAACCCAAAGCATTCTGTGATTCTATGTCTGAGCTTGGCCTGAGGAGGCAGGGAATGGACCATAGGGCAGGATGAGGGCCTTTGCGTGTGCCTCCTCCATCATTCCCTCTGGATGCCTCCCAGATCGAGCACCTCTATGGGCTGACCGTCTTCGAGAACTACCTCTATGCCACCAACTCTGACAACGCCAACGCCCAGCAGAAAACCAGCGTCATCCGCGTCAACCGCTTCAACAGCACCGAGTACCAAGTGGTGACGCGGGTGGACAAGGGGGGAGCGCTGCACATCTACCACCAACGACGCCAGCCCACAGGTGGGACCCCAGCCTGGGTGAAAGCAGCTTCTTGGGTGCCAAGGGCTGGCTGGGTGGTGATGGGGACAGGCTGCACCTCCTCTATCCTTCACCTTGGGGCACGTGCTTTCCCATCTCTGCCTTTGCGATGCTCAGCTCTTGGCTGGGAGCTATAAGGGGGAAAGAGCCACCCCATCCATGCGCCCACTGCCACATCCCTGCCCATGGGCGCTCCCCGGGGCTGGGCAGGACACCTCTGTGATGCTCTGTGTTGCAGTGAGGAGCCATGCCTGCGAGCCCGACCAGTTTGGCAAGCCAGGAGGCTGCTCCGATATCTGCCTCCTTGGGAACAGCCACAAGACCCGGACCTGCCGGTGCCGCTCGGGGTTCAGCCTGGGCAGTGATGGGAAGTCCTGCAAAAGTGAGTCCTGGAGGGCAAGCAGAGCTCTGCAATTCCTTCCCTCCAAACATCCCTTTCCTTCCTGGCCTAAACTATGGGCTGCCTGCGGGGCTCTGCGGTACCTGCAGACCCACACTGCGCTGTCCCACAGAGGCGGTGGTAATGGCTTTCCCATCTCCCTGCAGAACCCGAGCATGAGCTCTTCCTGGTGTACGGGAAGGGGCGTCCGGGCATCATCCGCGGGATGGACATGGGGGCCAAGGTGCCGGATGAGCACATGATCCCTATTGAGAACCTCATGAACCCCCGTGCGCTGGACTTCCATGCTGAGACGGGCTTCATCTACTTCGCTGACACCACCAGCTACCTCATCGGGCGGCAGAAGATCGATGGCACAGAGCGAGAGACCATCCTGAAGGATGGTGCGTGGTTGAGGGTCCCTCCCCAATGTGGTCAGACCCCAGGAGCTGGCAGCAACGGCCATCAGGGCATTTCCTCCTATGTAGTGGCAGTGCTATTGCCCAACTGTGCTTTGAAGCTGTGCTTATCTGTAGGCTGCTATTGAGAGACAGGTACCAAGCACATGCCCCAGCAGAGGTGAGAGAGGGACCCTTGTCCCTGGATGTCCCCATTCCCATCAGGTCAGATGGGAGGGATAGGGATCCACATAGTCCCTGGGGGTCAGTGTGGTGGCTGCTCCATCCCATGCCGCCGCAGCTGAGTGCATTTGTGTTACAATGGAGCAAACCAGCCAAGGATGCTCCAACGTTGGGCTTTATCCAGCCCGGTTCCCTGTGGCTGCTGTACCTCTGGGGGAGTTGCCTGCGCTGCAGCTGGACGTGGAGGGGGGGGTGTCTGTCAGCCCTGTTGCTTTCAGTTGAGGTCTGGTGATGCCAAATACGAGTTAATCACAGGGAGCTGTTGGTTCTGCTTCTCACCCTGGTGATGGGCGCCCATTCCTGCTTCTCCCCAAAGGCATCCACAACGTGGAAGGGATCGCTGTGGACTGGATGGGGAACAACCTGTACTGGACAGATGATGGCCCCAAGAAGACCATCAGTGTGGCTCGGCTGGAGAAGGCTGCCCAGACACGGAAGACGCTGATTGAGGGGAAGATGACCCATCCCCGTGCCATCGTGGTGGACCCCCTGAACGGGTGCGGGTGCCTGGGAGGGCCAATGGGCTTTTGCATTGGGCTGGGATCCATCTATAGGTACAGGAGCCCTCCACAGCTCTGTGCCAGCCACTATGACCAGTGGTGGGGTGGACTCTGTGTCTGCATCTGTAACAGCTTCGTGTCTGTGGTAGGTGGATGTACTGGACGGACTGGGAGGAGGATCCTAAGGACAGCAAGAGGGGCAAGATCGAGAGAGCCTGGATGGATGGTTCCAACCGCAACGTCTTCATCACCTCCAAGACCGTCCTGTGGCCCAATGGGCTGAGCTTGGACATCCCAGCCAAGATCCTTTACTGGGTGGATGCTTTCTATGACCGCATCGAGATGGTCTATCTCAACGGCACTGAGAGGAAGGCAAGTGGAGGATCTCAGGCACTGGGGCTGTGATGATGGCCCCATTGCCTCAGCTGTCTGCATCCACTGCATCCGCACTCCCCTGCTGCTTGTATCCTCCTGTCCCCTTCCAATGTCCCTTTGCCCCATCCCACCATGTGGGGTCCCAGCTAATGATGAGCCCCTCCATCTCCTGCACCTACAGATCGTGTACGAGGGACCAGAGCTGAATCACGCCTTTGGGCTGTGCCACTACAGCAACTTCCTCTTCTGGACCGAGTACCGCAGCGGCAGCATCTACCGCCTGGACCAGGCCTCCAAGGTGGTGAGCCTGCTGCGGAACGAGCGCCCGCCCATCTTCGAGATCCGGATGTACGATGCGCAGCAGCAGCAAGGTGCTGGGGCCACATAGAGCCATGGAATGGGTTGGGTTGGAAAGGACCTCAAACTCATCCAGTTCCACCCCCTGCAGAGCAGGGACACCTCACGCTCGGGCAGGTTGCTCCAAACCCCATCCAACATGGCCTTGAGCACTGCCAGGGATGGAGCATTCACCACTTCTTTAGGCACCTTGTGCCAGCTCCTCACCATCTGCCTGGCACTGTTGGGACCTGCCCCACCTGAGGAGATGGGGGGCTGGAGACTTGGGGCTGCCCCACCTAAGCAGCCCCCCACCCCTTTTTGCTTCCTTTTGGCCATATCCCTGCCTGCATGTCCATCAGCATCCCTCCTCCCCTGCCCCTCCAGCCTTTTCTCTCCTTCCTTCCCTTCCCGTCCTGGCTAGTTCAGCCTGAGGGCTTCCCTGCTGCCTTATGTGCCTGGGTTCTAGTTGAAGGCATCCTGGGGTCAGGGTTAGGAGCCCAGCACTGGAGCCCCCTTCTCACCCCTGCTTTGCCTCCACAGTGGGCTCCAACAAGTGCCGGGTCAACAACGGTGGCTGCAGCAGCTTGTGCCTGGCCACGCCGCGGGGCCGGCAGTGTGCCTGTGCTGAGGACCAGCTCCTGGCAGCGGACACTGTGACCTGCCAGGGTAGGATGCCAGCGGGGAGAGATCCGGGGTGGCATCTCTGTAGGACCTGCCTGATGCTGCCGGTGAAGGGGAGGGTTGGGCTGTGGGCAGCGCTGTGCTTAAAGGAGAGGGGTGAAGCTGTGCCGGTGCCTCATCCATCGTGTGCTCTATGCACATGGGCACCAGTGCCCTCGGGGCTGCCAGTTTGGGGACATAGGACTGTCCTCGCTGCTGCCTTGCACAGGGTTAAAATCATCCCTTCCCTTTGCTTTTCCCTTGCCAGCCAACCCGTCCTACATCCCCCCTCCGCAGTGCCAGCCCGGGGAGTTCGCCTGCAAGAACAACCGCTGCATCCAGGAGCGTTGGAAGTGTGATGGGGACAACGACTGCTTGGACAACAGCGATGAGGCCCCGGAGCTCTGCCGTGCGTAGCTGCCTCCTGCGTGGTGGGGTCATGGTTTATGTGCTGGGGGGGCAGCAGGGTTTGGGTTAAGATGGGTCGGGCAGCCAGGACCTCTAGGAAGGGAGTGGGCTCAAGCAGGCGAGGGAGGAAACGCTGATGAGGATCCCTACATCCCTGCCTTTTTCTGCCTCAGTTTTTCTTCCCAGCAGATGTGGAAGGGAATGGGGGTGGGATGAAGGGTGGGTCCTGAGCTTGCGTCCCCTCTGCAGACCAGCACACGTGCCCCTCTGACCGCTTCAAGTGCAAGAACAACCGCTGCATCCCCAACCGCTGGCTCTGTGATGGGGACAACGACTGCGGGAACAACGAGGACGAGTCCAACTCCACGTGCTCGGGTGAGGAGCCTGCCTCATCCTTAGGGAACAGCAGGAGAGCTCACACGGATGTGCTGATCCACAGCCTTCATTGAACACAGCATGTTCTCCGCATGCTGCCCGCTTTGCAGCCAGTTTTGCCTCACAGGGGGGTTTGTTCCCTCCTTTCCCCTTGCAAAGCTCCTAAAGCTCTGTCTCTCTTCCCCGGATCAGCTCGGACCTGCTCCCCCAACCAGTTCTCCTGTGCCAGTGGTCGCTGCATCCCCATCTCCTGGACGTGTGACCTGGATGATGACTGCGGGGACCGCTCTGATGAGTCCGCCTCATGCGGTGAGCATCCTTTGGGGATGTGAGGGCTGGGATGCAGGGCGTCACACACACACACATTGATGGTGCTTCTGCCTCCTCCACAGCCTACCCGACCTGCTTCCCCTTGACTCAGTTCACCTGCAACAACGGGCGCTGCATCAACATCAACTGGCGGTGTGATAACGGTGAGGAACCACGGCCCCACTGCGGCCGAGGGCACGGCGAGACCAGACGCAGGGGTGCCAGCCCTGGTCCTGCAGGGGCCATTTGAACAGCAGAGCCCATGCCCTGGAGGGAGGAGGCATTAACTGAAGCTGGATCCGCATCCCACATCCATGCTCGTTTTCCTTGGCTGCCCTTGGATGCCGCAGGAAGAGCCTGGCAGGGATCCTTGCAGCAGATCTTGGTGTTCTTTGTGAAGCGGCCAAAGCTCTGCCCCAGTGTTTGGGATGAGTGTGGAGCAGCCTGTGCTGCTCAGCCAGAGCCTGTAGCCCCAGGGAAGGCAGAAGAGGTCTCCCAGTGAGCTCACATCTGGCCTCACATCTGCTTCCAAGGCCAGGCTTTGAGAGAGGGTTTACCCCGAGGCTGCTTTCCCTCCCCATAGGTTTATTCCAGCAGCTCTGCATCCTTAGGTTTAATTGATGGCTTCAGAGCAGGCGAGAACCATTCAGAGCTGCAGCGTGCTCGTGCTGGTGCCGGGGGTCAGCAGGGAGCTGCATGGGCAGCCCCAGCTCTGAGCCACCCCAGGGACCCATCAGTGCTGGCAGCCGTAGGAACCAATGCATGGAGCATCCCACCAGGCACCTGCGTCTGCTCTCGCCTCCCCGGGCCCCTCGGGTGCCTGTGCAGCCCCTCTGTGTGTGTCCCTCTTCCATGTCAGTGTTCACGTCCCGGTGTCAGCGCTGGTTTTGGGCCACCTCTCTGTGTGTGTGCTGTTGGTGTTCCGTTTGTCATTGTGCCCACTCTGCTGTCTTGGTTGGTTCTGTGTTTCAGAAAAAGATTGTGGGGATGGCTCTGACGAAAAGAACTGTCCAAAGCCTACCGGTTAGTGCATAGATCAACATGCACCAGACCCCCCCCCCAGCCTGGCCCCACGTAACCC
>JAOEHY010031425.1:0-10759 GCA_025447955.1 Psilopsiagon aurifrons | reverse complement strand
AATGACAACTCGCCCGTCAATCTCGGCCCGCGCGGCATGAGCGACCAGCAGCCCGGCGGCCCGGTGGGGGGGGTGGTGGGGCGGACGAGCTGTGCTTCATGCCGGTGCTGCCAGCAGCGTTGGGCCGGGAGAGGTCCGGCAGTGATGGCCGCTGTGTGCGCGGCAGCTCCGGCGGTGAGCCCCGGCTGTTGTCACCATCATCTTGAGGTCGGCTGCTGTTGGCCGGCACCGGGGGCCTGGGGGCAGCACCTCTGGAGCCGGGCACTTGCAGGGTTTGCTTCCCCGAGCTGTCTGTGGGGAAGGAGAGCGGAGGGAGTGAGTGGCGACGTGCGGCGCTGCGGGGCAGCGTGCCCGTGCGGAATGCTGTCTGGCACAGGCAGGGAGCTGGCACCACGCTCAGCCCCACACGGCTCCTCTCCCAGCACTGCCATGCGCTCTCTGGGAGGCAGGCTGCCACAGCAAACAGCAGAGAAAATGCTGTGCAGCACACACACCTCCAGAGCCCTCCAAGGAGGGTCGTGTCGTGGGTCGCTGTGGCACGGAGCGGGCAGTTCGCCCGCGGCCACTCGTGGGGTGTGGATTTGCCTCTAAACAGCTGAAATCCCCAGGGAAGCACAGCCAAATGCTCACCCCCTCCTGGTGCGGGCGCCCCGCAGGGAAGCACACACAAACCACAAGCAGGAGGCCATTACCTGAGCTGTCCTTTGCTCCCACGGGTCTCAGCTTGGGAACGCCGCCCTGGAAGAGGCCGCCCTTTGGTTGGATCGCAGCTGAGCTGGAGCTGTAGCTGCAGCCACCCCCAGCACTGCCCTTAGGCTCTGAAAGGAGAGAGGCAGAGAGGTTAAGCCTGGTGTTAGCTCCTCCAGCAACATGAAGGCACTGCAAAGCACATGGGTGAGAGCTCAGGAGCTGTCCTGAAGGACACAGCAGCCGCCAGCACAGGGCTGAGAGCCTCCCGGGGACAGGACTCACTCTCTAGGATCGGTGCGCTCCGGTCATTGATTTGTGTCACCTTCTTTAGCTTGGTCCCTTTGCAGATGTCCTGCAGGAGGGCCCCGCGGCCCCGCTGCTCCTCTCGGCTCAGTTTCGGTGGCTCTGTGTTCGCCTGGAGACAAGCAGCAGCTCAGCAGCTCGCCTGCGTGCACGGACACCCCGACCCACAGAGCAGGCACAGCCCCACTCCATGCCCCTACTTCTCCTCCCCAGCCCCTGCCAGCAAACATCCTTCCCCACACGGAGCAATAGGGCTGCCCCAGGATATGCTGCTCTTCTCTGGGGCAACGTTCAGAGCCCATCCTACCCAGACCCAAAGCACAGCTCAGCTACAGCCCCGTGGAAGACCCTCCGCTCTCCCCACTGAGCCACCAAGGAGCAGAAGACACTAACACAAACAACAGCCACATGCAGTCCCCTCCACATACAGACTCTGCTGGAGGGAAACTGAGGCACAGCCCATGGACCACCTGAAGCTCTCGCAGGTTGGACTTGAGGAGCTCCAGAGACAACACAAGGGGCCCTGGTAAGCAGCACCATGTGCAGATGAGTGCCCAGGTCATGGGCAGCAAGAGCAGCTCTTACCTGGCTGAAGGTGGGAGGCGGCGGGGGCCCGGGCGGCGGCGGCGGTGGGATCGGCATCCTGGCCCCGCTCCGGCGGCTCCGGCGGCTCAGAGGTGGGGATAAGCCTGGTCACTCATGCCTGTGGGAGAGGAGGAAGCGGTCAGGGACTGGAAGGGAAAGCCACAGAGCAGAGAAACATGGCCCCAGGCCAGCGCGCTCATGCCCTGCGCTGCAGCTCCTGCGGGGCAGAGCCCGGGGCTGTTCTCGTCCAGCTCCAAAGGTTCTCCCAACAGCCTGGAGCAGCAGAGGGGGGAGCCAGCACCATCCCCTGCCCCCAGTGCGCAGGGCCCCCACCCCGGCACAGAGCCTGCACCTAAAACCCAGCGCATCTCCCACACGACCGCCTTGCTCCATGGACAGGACCCTGCTGAGCTAATCCTGCACCACGAATCCAGCTCCTGTATCTGCAGCCAGAGGTTGCTCACGTGGAAGCGTGACCGCAGCCCAAAGCCTCTGCTGCCAGCGGCACTGTGGTCAACCCTGGCACATGTCCCCAGCAGCCACCAATGCCACTAAACCTGCCACCGGCTCACCCAGCACCACAAAGGCTGCCTGCACCCCGCTCCATTTACACAACTCTAAAGCACCCCTTGAAGCTGCCCGAGCAGGAAACAAAACGACCCTTCCTTACATCAATCTGATTACACTCCATCTCATCCCAAAGCCAAACCCACCCTGTCCCAAACCACGGCTCACCCAGGATGGATCCCGGTCTGCACAGTGCTTCACCAGTGGGGCTCCGAGGAGCCCGGCAGCTCCGGTCAGCACCGGGGACTGAGCACAGAGGAAGCAGGGACAGGAAGAGCCTGAATCACCTGGAGATCACAGGATGGGCCCCTGGCGAGCTCGTGCCTCTGACAGCAGCGCACAGGTAGGGCTGTCCCGGCTCAAGGAATAGGAATGCGGTGACTGGAGGCCTCACTCGGCACTGCAGGAGCTTCAGGCAGACTGAGAGGCAGGGGATAAATGCCCCCTTCTGCACCAACAACGGTCTTCCCATAGGAAAACCTGTTCCCTGACCACTGAAGGGGCCCACAACACCAGCACGAGGTAAGAACAGGGCAGTTTCACACCTGAGGCTTCCAACTTCCTCTCCACGACCTCCAGGGCACGCAACACATCCACCACGACAGCGAAAGCTTCTTTATGACCCAGGCACCAAAACCAAGGTGCCCCCGACCTCGAAAATGGTTTCTATCAGGTATTAATCTGAGACTCAGCTGCTACCAGAGAAACCACAGCTTACAGAAGCCACGGCACACGGAGGCCCAGAGGAAGAGCAGCTCCATCCTCACATGTCAGACATTCCCACTCGCTGGCACGGCAGAGGTGTGAGAACAGAAGCGGAGCAGCAGCATCGCCGCGGTGCCCTGGAGTGAACCAACAGCTCTCTGCGGTTCGGGAGGATAAATAACTCAACTGCCTTTTAATTAAGAGCAGCTCTTCTTCCAAGTGAGAAGCTCCTCAAGTGCAGACACCCTCGCTGGGAAGACGTTCCTCCCTCTATCTCCCGGCCTTTCTTAAGTCACCTGAGATCTCGTGCTCTCCGATGGCACCAGCCACACCTCTGCAGCGCTGGGAACAAACCTGCCGTGACTCAGTAAATCCTTGTCCACCTCACCAGGGAAGCCAGCTCATTCCTGCCTCTTGGAAACACACCGTCCCCCAACACGTGCGGGGCTGCTTTGCTCCAGACCGAGCTTGAAGCCTCGCACGCGTCCATCAACTCCTCCTTCAGCCCCACCAAGCCGGGATGCTCAGCAGGCTGGAATGAAGCCTGGCAAAGCCATTCAGCCTGCACCCTTCCCACCAAAGCAAGATCAGAGCCGCTCACAGTGCGCTCGTCCGGCACTGCCAGGACGTGTTGCAACAGGAATGCTTTCCCCCATGCTGCTTCCCACCCCGCAGCAGGATGGAAGGGCCGGGACGGTGCTGCCAGGGCAGAGCGTGAGGTTGGGGGGAGAGGATGGGCAGGAGGGCCTCTTTGGAACACCATCAGGAAGAGGTAATTAGCAGAGATAGAGCTGAGAAACATGGCAGGTAATGAGACTCCTGCCTGGGTCTCATGTGTCACAGGCCTGAGCCAGCACAGGATGGGTGCCAGCCCTGCCGGTTGTCACCTCCACTCCTGACCCACAGGAACAGAAACAACCTCCTCCTCATCAACCCGTTACGCTCCCGCTGGTTACTCACAGGGTGACGTTTCCCACCCGGCTCTGCACCTCCATGGCACTTGGAGCTCCTTTAATGCCCCTGTGCCAGGGACACAGGCAGAGGGACAGGGGGATGTCAGCTGTCAGAACACAAGTCACGGCTGCAAGGGCAGCGCGCGGCTCGGGTCCCCCCCCCGTAAGCCCTGCGTCAGGCAGAGCGGCGGGGGACAATCCCAACGTGACCTGACTCTCCGGAGAGGAGAGGGGTATTCCTACAAGGAAACCATGAGTCATTATCTCCCTGTATCTCCCATGCCCTTCAAAAGCAGCGCTGCACCGAAACCCACATTCAGATAAAGGCTCTGACCTAGAAGAGCCAGAGGAGGGGAAAGAAGAATTGAAGCTCAAGCAGCTGGAGGATACCCTGAATTCCTGCGAAGCGGGTCGGTTTGTTTCAGCACACAGCCCCGTTCAGGCTGGGGATTCACAGCAAAGGTCACATTGAAAAACCCAACTCGAGAGGCACCGGACTCAGCACATGGCAGCGCTGATTATTTCAGACCATGAGAAACGCCGAGACCTCAGGGTGAGAAGGTTGGAGCGTCTTTAAAACAAAGCCTAAACCCTCAATGTCCATGAAGAGACACAGCTGCTAAAGATGAGGGAGACACAGCTAAATCCTCCAGGAACAAAAAACCAAGGGAGTCCTCCCAGCACTGCTTACCACCCCTTAACGCCTGGCGTATGCCTGACGGAAACCATGCCCTTTGAAACAATGCTGCTCCGACAACCGCCTTCTCCGCGTGCCTTCTCCTTTGTTCTTCGTTACCAGGGATCCTTTCCTCGAGCCAAAGCTGAGCCTCTGCGAGCTCCGTGTGCTCGCAGGGAAAGTGCTTTGAAAGACCTGAACCAGGGCAGGAGAGAGACCCGTGAGCTCGGAGCGCAGCAGAGCACATCCTGGGGTAGGGCAGGAGGGGCAGGGTTGCACCTTGGCTTCCCCTGGAAAACCCAAACCCAAACCCGAGGAAGCTGAGAGGAATCCGAGGGCAGAGAACGTGTGAAAAGCTCTTGCTTTGGAGGGCAGAGAGCTCACTGAACCGAGGTGACCCTGCAGAGAGCTGCTGCTCAGCAGCCCCGCTGGACCCTCACCGCCACCACTGCAGCGTGTCGAGGCAGCCCTCCCTTGACAGCCCTGGCTTCAAACCACTATTAAACCCCAGGAGCATGACATTCAGCAGCCCTCCTCTCCCATAAAACAGCTGAATTCGCCAGAGCTGGCTGGGACAAGACTGCACGCCACGTTTTTCAAGTCCTCATTTGCTGAAGGGAGATGAAATGTCTTCTCCAGCACAGCAAGGAAAGCAGCCCCGATCCTGCTTGCCCCTCAGGGGGCTGTGCTGCTGCAGCAGGACAGGCAGCAGTGACCTTCAGCCACCGTTTCCTCGCCTTTTCAGGGGGATTTGGGTGCTGTGGCAGATTTGTATTTCACAGCTACGCCGCAGCGAGCCTGCATTTGCAAACCCGAGATGAAGCTTCATCCTCAGGGAGGCAGCGGCTTTGAACTGCAGATCAAGAGGAATTTCCAGCCCTCTGATGTAGGCTGCAGAATGCAGCTGCACCGGTTTGGGGATGACTTCCAAGGCTGGACCTCTGAAACACCCTCCCTCCCTCCCGCCTCGCAGGGCGCCTTTATCTTCCACCTCTTCCCATGCGAAGCCTCAGCTCCCCTGAGCACTGCCCTTCCCCATCCAGAGCCTGTCCTCCAAAGGCTGACATTTCTGCCCGTTCCCGAGGAGCGGGGGCTCCGGCAGCACTGAGGATGCGACATAAATAATTTATCCTGAAAGACAGCAGCGCAGGATTCGAGGTCATTCAGGCTTTTAAAATCCCATCAGCGTGTGCCGAGAGAGCGAGCTGCCATCTCCATTTGGAGCGCCTCAAAGAGCCGGTGCAGCTCTGCGTGCAGACACACAGACACACTGCAGCCCCGCAGGACCCAGACACTCACTCTGAATTATTCACAACCCACGGGCACTGACAATGCATTTTTAACACACACACCCCCCCCGAACACAACGGTTCTGGATGCCTCCAGGCTCGATTCCACAGCCACGGGACCCCAGAGTCGGGTGCCCTTTAGCAGCTTTCCACCCAGCTCAGCTCGGCTCACTTGGCAGAGGAAACCTTTACTCAGGAGCAAGGAATTGCGTCCTGACATTCGGGCTGCAGCAAAGAGCAGGAAAAGCCCATCCCAGGAGAGCCCACAGATTTCCCTGCCTCTCCCCATCCCATGGGCCAAGCGAGAAGGGAAAGGAAACCGAGGAGGGAGAAGGTGGCACACGAAGGGCTTGGCAGGAACGGCTCTGAAGCACTGCTCTCCGACGGACACCTCCAATTGTTCCAGCGGGAGGAAGCAGTGGGAGACGCGAGGACTTCCCGGACCCACGGCTGGGAATAACGCGCTGCAGGGCCCACGCCTGGCAGAGAACAATGCACTGAATGGAAAGCGGCTCTGAGCCTGGTGCTGGCAGTGGAGAGCTCCGATTAAAATGACTTCTTAGCAACTGCCCCGCACCGCAGGTTCCAGCACCCTCGGTGCATTTGGGGGGAATGAAGCCGGATGGAGCCAACAGAGCTGGGAGCTCCTTGAGGAGCAAGGAAAACATTGGTGGCTTCAGGCTGCTCCAAGCGGGATGGGAGGCAAAGAAAGGCTCCAGCCACCTCTGAGAGCCTCTGAAAGCGGCTGAGGCGCTCCTGGTGAAGAGCAAGGACACCGAGCAACCCCGCAGCCCTGGAAAGTGACAGTGCACAAAGTTATCTGGAAAGCAGCAGATGCTCCAGGGCAGCAGCAGCCTCACAGGGGAGCAGCGCCAGGCTCCAGCTCCAGCCTGCCACCCCGAGTTGATGCTGTCACTACTGCAGCAGGGCTGAGTCAGGGAGAGCAAAGAGCCAAATAAAGCACACGAAGTGGATGGCACTGCGCTGAAGCTGCGCTATCAAACCAGCCCCGACACAGGGAGCTGGGTTCAACCCATGAACAACCCCGCTGGAAACCCACGACCACGTCCCCAGCAGAATGGCTGTGCCTTTAAAGGACCGCAGGCACAGCTCCAGCTTAAACCCCTGTGCCAGCCTCTGCCTGTGTTAAACACTCGGCTTAAACACATCCGAGTCCTCGCTGTGCCCCTGCACCCTTCGTGCTGCAGGGCAGTGCCAAGGGCTGGGTTAAGTCCCCCCCTGCCCCAGGCAGGAGCCCGCAGGACCCCTATTGGGGTCTCTCCCGTCCCCTACAAGGCATTTCTGATGCTCCCTCCCTCTTCCTCTGCTGGAGGGGACTCCCTTCAGCCCTGGGCCCCTTTGCTCACTGCCCTCCTGCGCTGCCTCTCCTCTTTTGCAAGAGCTGCTCCATGGCCAGCTGCGGGCAGCAGCCCTGAAGGAGATGAGCAGAGCCGGGCGGGAGGGCTCCTGCTGCTCCACAGCACCCAGCCAAGTGCTCTCAGGGTTTTCCTAGGCAAAGGCCAAGCAGGGATGTACCAATTCCCGATCCCGAATACACAGGGCAAGGAACGGAGGCAGAGTGCGAGTCTCTGGGAGGTGCCAGCTGGAAGGGCGCAGTCCTCACTGCAGGATAAAGTCACCCCAAAGCCACAAGCAGAAAGGAAGCAGCCACTCAGAAAACCATCACTGACTGCTTCTAAGACATTGAACTGGCCAAAGAAACACACGTGCCCTCTCACCAGGTCTGCGCTTGGAGTCATATAGAGAACACTGACAAGCTGCCATTGAATCCCCAGCACTGAAGTTGTTATTTTGGGGCAGATGTACACGCTTGGGGGTTGTGCAAGACCCTAAAGCTGCAGAAACCTCACAAATGGGGCTCAGAGCAAGCAGGGCCTTGCTGGAGGTGCTGAGGGCCCGGCCCCGCCGTCCCTCACTGCGGCAGGAGGAGGTGGGAGAGCACAAAGGGAGCGCCTGGGTCTGTGCCATGGGGACCCAGAGCTCCCGGAGCCTCTCAGCTGCTGTTCAGAGTGCCAAGAACACGCCACAGATTACAGAGGGACCGCAGGGATGGCTCTGAGATGTGACCCTGCCACGGGGTGTGACAGCCACAGCCACAGGGTCCTTGCGGGTGCAACCGTGTCCCTCCCAACCCCAGGCAAAGGCAACAGCAGCCCCGGGCCCCCGACCCAGGCTCCAGCCCGGGGTTAAGGCACGGATCCAGCACCGGCCCCGCAGGAAGGTGCCCATCACCGCAGCAGCAGGTCAGACCTGACCCGGACACCGGAGCGCAGCAGCAGCAAAATCCCAGCGCGATGCCCGCAGCCCCCCCATGGCTCACACCACCCGGGGGGGCCACGCTGGGGGCCGCATCCACAACCCCTCAACCCGCTCCCATTGGGAAAGGGAAGGTCCCTGCAGCCTCCAACACCTGCCTGCAGCGTCTCCCCTTTCCCCTTGAGGGCCCCTCCGGAGCTGCCTCTGCCCCAGCCGGTACAGCCAGTCCTGCCGAGCAGCATGGATCCCTATGGCGATGGCACGGCATGTGGGAGACAGCAGAGGAAGGAAAGGGAGCGGGGATGAGCCAAAGGAAGCAGAGAAGCACCCGAGCCCCGGCACCACGGCCTCTGTGCTGCAGGAGACCCCAGAGCAGGTTTGGGCTCCCAACACCACAGCCTCCTCCCGGGGCTGGGGACGAAGGAGCCGGTTCAGCTCTGCAGAGCCAGTTTAGCTCTTCACTCGTGCTCATAGCAGCAGAGCGAGGAGCAGGCCCTGGAGCTGTGCTCGTGCCAGAGCTGCCCTGGCAAAGGCAGCAGGAGAAACCCAACACGCTCAGCCCCTTGCTACGAGGGCGCTTCCCCCCCTCTCCGGGCTCCCTCCTCCCACCTTTGCTTCCTAACACAAAGCTACTGCTTTGGCAGAGCAAATCTGCCTTCCTTCCAAGCAGCCAGATGTAAGGAAGTAGGTCAGACAAGGAGCAGGGCGCCTCGACAACGGCACTTTCAAGGGAAGCAAAGCCCTGACCTGGAACATGCCCCATCACCCCGGCGCGGGGGGGGGGTGGCAATGCCTCACCTCGCTCAGCAAGAGCAGAGGATGCCACAGCAGCAGCGTGGCACCGTGCACAGAGCCACAGGGGACAGCATCTTGCAGCCACAGCAGCCAAAAGCTTTGCAGCCTCACCCGGTGCAGGCCTACTCTCCATGGCAGAAGCTATCCCAAAGAGACCCAATTCCCTGGTGAAGGTGGCACCGGTCCCCCGTGTCCGGGCACTCCACACGCTCTGGATGGCATTGGCTGCTGTTTGTCTGTGGCAGGATGAAGCCAAAGCCCTCCCTCACCCCTCAGGGCACAAAGAGGGGTCTGTGCTCCGGGCCCTGGAGCAGCCATGGGAAAACACGCTCGGCCTTTGCATTCCAGCAGCAAAGCTGCGAGCAGGAGAGCCGGGAGAGCCAGGAGCGCGGTGCGAGACGGGACGGCCCCGGGGGGGGGTCAGCGGGGCTGAACGCCCTCAGGGACACCAGAGGTGGGACAGGCAGCAGCGAAGCCAAGCTGTGAGCAGCAGAGGAGGCGCTCACCGGGCAGCTTTGCCCCGCAGAGGGAGCTCGATTCACGCCTCATCTGCCCCGCTCAGCTCCCCTCCGGCAGCCATCGGTGCCGCTGAGCACCAGGGATGAGGCCAGGCCGGATGCTGCCCGCAGCCAAGTCTGCCAAAGGTAAAACGAGGCCGGTTTGGGATGGCGGCAGCTCTCCAAGGCTCAGCACGGCACACGCAGGCTGCGCTTCACTGCAAGGACTTCCATGCGAAACCTCTGCCTCCAGCTGGCCTCAGGACGCCGCTGCACCGGCTCCTCGCTGCCTTCCCAACAGCTTTCCGCCTGGATGGTGGGATGGGATAACCCGGAGCACGGCAGTCATGAGGCCTTCGGAGCAGCACATCCATCAGCTGAGGGTCGGGAGGCAGCAGGCGTCTCCTCCTTCTGCATCCCACCCCAAAGTGCAAGCAGGTCAGAGGGGGGAACAAGCAAGGTGGCAGCTGGAGCAGAGCCCTGGTTAAGAGCCATGGGGATTCGAGGTTAACCCTCCCCAAATCAGCCTCTGAGCAGCGCTTGTTAAATAAGCGCTTCGAGAGGACGCTGGCCCCGCTGGGCCTTTGCCTTTCAGCGCCCCAAAGCAACCCAGGTCTCCCCCTGGCCTGGGTTCGCTGTGATGGGGCAAACCCCCAAAGCAGCATCACCCCAAGACCCGGAGGAGGGCCCATGGATACAGCCCCTCTGCCGGGCTCATCCCTGCGCAGCCTGAACCCAGCCACATCCCAACCGAGCGCATCGGGGACCCCACAGACAGGCAGCTGGGCCGGGCAGGAGCCATCCCTGCAGCTGTGCGCTCAGACAGCGCTCAGCATCAATTCTGCTGAGTCTTTGCAAGTGGGGGGGAAGGCTGAGGCTGCCCGGGCCCCGGCGCTGCGGCTCTGCCCTCCATCCCAAAGGCCGCACGGCGAACAATCAGCTCCTCCCGTCCCTCCTTTGCTCACAACCACGGCTCCGGAGGGCTCCGAAGCGAGCCCGCAGCAGCAACGCGGGGCCGAGGGCCGTGGCTCGGCTCCACCGCGGCCTCCGCGGGTTGAGGAGCACCGGGAGGCCGCGGCCGTGCTCCCCCGTGGCACCCTCCGCCCGCCCATGCGCTCCTCCACGCTCGGCTCTGCACGGGGAGCACCGCACCGGCGGACCCCGGAGATGGGGCCCTGTCCCCGGGGGCATCGCGTCTCCCCCCCACACACACACACCCCGGCCCAGGACGGTACAACCGCGCAGCGCAGAGCCGGAGCCGTGCGGGGAGGAGAGAAGCGGGGAACGGGGAGCGAAGGGGATCCCCTCAGAGCCCTCCCGCAGCCATCACCGCTCACACCGGAGGGACCCCTCCCCGGGGCCCGGTACGACCGAGTCCGAGGCCGCGCAGGCTCCATCCCCCCCCCCTTCACGTTCACCCCG
>JAOEHY010031424.1:0-18091 GCA_025447955.1 Psilopsiagon aurifrons | reverse complement strand
TGGTGCCGGCACACAAGCCCCCCCCCCCCCCCCCCCCGCGTCCTGCGGGCGGCGCTGGTGCGGGAGCATGAAGGTGAAGGTGATTTCCGTCCTGGAGGACAACTACATGTACCTGGTCATCGAGGAGAGCACCCGGGAGGCCATCGCCGTGGATGCTGCTGTGCCCAAAAGGGTGAGTTACAGCCCCGCTGTGCCCCGGGTGGGTTGTGAGGTCCCATGCGGGGACGTGTCCATGGTGGCGGTGTCATATGTGGTGGGGTTCACATGTAGGGGCTTCACATGGGAGCATCCTAGCAGCACCGCTGAGCCCTGCTCAGCCCCGTTGTGTGGAGTACCTATGCCAGACCTGCCTCCATAGCAGAGGCATTTCCCTCTGGGCTGGAGCCTGCCAGACCCCGCAGCAAAGCAGAATAACCCGGAATAGCAGCTCCCGTGTGAAATCCCCATTCTGTGAAGGAATCACTCCTTGTTGCCGGCTCCCCGGGGCTGGTGACAGACCCTTGTGCCCCCCGCAGCGTATCCTGCCAGTGCTGTCGCGGCTTTTAAGCGTTTGCTGCTGACTCGGACGTTTCCTTCCTCTCCGAGGAGCGGAACCCGGAGCCGCCGCAGGGGTGCTCCGAGCGGTAGATGTTAAGTTGGTGTCAGAAACCTGGCAGCCCCGCACGGCTCCTCGCTGTGGCGTGGACACCATCTCCCTGCTGTGGGGACAGCCCCGTGAGCCGTGCTGCACAGCCGAGCTGGGCTGTGACAGCCCCGGCCATGAAGTGCCGCTGTCCCATGGAACAGGGTATTCTCATCCACCGGCTCTGCCTTGTGCTTGGAGAGCTGGGACTTCATCCTCACCGCAGCGCAGTGCTGCTCGGGAGGTGGGTTTGGGTGCTCTGCTCTGGTCTGCGGGGCCTCTCGCTGGGACAGATCTGTGCTAGGATAGGCATGGTGGCCATAGGAGCCATGGTGCTCTTCCTTCTGCTGTCTGGATGTGGCTCTGGGCAGCCTGATCCAGATGAAGAAGCCCCTGTTCATTGTAAGAGGTTGGACTAGATGAGCTTTGAAGGTCCAATCCAACCCAAACCATTCCACAATTCCATGCTCTGGGTCTGTTTCAGTTGCTGGAAATCATCAGGAAGGAGGATGTGGTGCTCAGAGCCATCCTCACCACCCATCACCACTGGTAAGTGCTGCCGGTGTGAGCTGGGGACTGGGGCAGCCGTGATACAAGTGGCACCAGGACTGGGTGCCCATTCCCTCCTCTCTTGGTGCAGGGACCACGCGAGGGGCAATGAGGAGCTGGCGAGGCTCTGCCCTGGCCTGCGTGTGTACGGTGCTGATGAGCGGATCGGGGCCCTGACGCACAAGGTGACCCATGAGCAGGAGCTGACGGTGCGTGTCCATAGGACCCTGCACAGATCCTGACCCACGGGCTGGCCATGATGCTGGGTCGACGGGGAGTGGAGCTGAACCATGGCACTTGGGGTGGTTGCAGGGGTAGCCCCACAGGTTGGGGTTGGGGTGGAGCATTGGGCTGGAGGAGAAACCTCGTCTCATTCCCAGCCCATTTGGGATTGCACTGGGGGATGCAGCCCTCTCCCGGGGTACCGTCCGAGCAGACTCATGCAACATGGGTCTCACCCAAAACCACCATCCCCAGCACATGTGTGACCTGCTGAGCCCCTGGTGGGTGACACTGTGGGGCCTGGGGAGGGGTCTAAGTGCACGTCAGGTTGACACCAGCGTGGTCCTGACCCTCTCCCCGCACAGTTCGGGGCCATCCGGGTGAGGTGCCTCTTCACCCCCTGCCACACCTCGGGCCACATGTGCTACTTCATGTGGGAGGACGTCTCTCCTGATGCTCCGGCTCTGTTCTCAGGTATCACACCCTGCAACCTGCACCCCATGGGGGCACAGGACATGCTGTGTGCCTGCTGCCTGTCCCCCTGCCTGCCACCCTATCCCTGGGAACAGGACCAGCATCCCCTCCTTGTCCATACACCATTCCCTGCAGGTGATACCCTGTTTGTGGGAGGCTGCGGGAAGTTCTTTGAGGGAACAGCAGAGCAGATGCACACCAACCTCACCCAAATCCTGGGGGCTCTGCCGAAGGAGACGGTGAGTGCCCCACACCTCACCTACAGCCTAGGAAAGGAGCCTCAAAATGAGGAGGGGGCTCAAGGATAGTGTTGCCCATCCCTGGGGCTGCAGTGGGACCTGGGTGAGTGTCAGATCCAGCACCAGGAGCACGTTTGATGCTGGTTGCAGAAGGTGTTCTGTGGCCATGAATACACCGTCCGGAACCTCAAGTTTGCCTTGAAAGTGGAACCAGAGAATGAAATAGTGAAGAAAAAGCTCGCTTGGGCCAAAGTAAGTGGCTATGTCCCTGCTGGGGTGGGGTGTGAAGGGGGATGCTGGCTGATGTTGGGCTTTCGGATGTGTCTGGTTCCTCCGCAGCAGCGGGATGATGAGGACTTGCCCACAGTGCCCTCCACGCTGCAGGAGGAGTTCCTCTACAACCCCTTCCTGCGGGTCACGTAAGCAGTGATGGGCCCCACTGCAGGGACACCCCAGACTGGTCCTGCCCCATGCTCTGCTCCCCTTTTCCTTCCAGCATCATCCCTTCTCCCATCAGCTTTGCTGCCCGGTGGCAAATGCAAGCCCTGAGGGAGGGGACACAGGGTCCTGCACCACACACACCGTGGGTACCACAGATGGGCCCTGTGTCCCCCAGCATCCCCAACACAGGGATATGACCCCACTGTCCATCCCAGCATGTGTTGGGGTCCCATCAGGGAGGGTCCCCATCCCACACCCCAGTCCCAGCAGAACTGGTCTCCTTGCAGGGAAGAGGCCGTGCAGAAGTTCACAGGAAAGACGGACCCCGTGGAGGTGCTGAGGACCCTCCGCACGGAGAAGGACAACTTCAAGAAGCCCAAGGAGCGGCCCAACCCTCAGGCCATGCTGGCGTTTGACTGGGGACTCTTCAGCCCCTTCCTGGAGAAGAAGTGAGGAACCATGGCACCACTGTCCCCATCCTGGGTGGGACTTCTGGGCTGTGTCCCTCCGGCTCTCGCTCCCATCAGACTCAGCACCTGGGAAGTGGATTCTGTCTTTTACCTGCTTGCTGTGAGGCTGCTCTGCCCCCCTCCCTCCCGCACCGTGCCTGGTCACCCTGGTCCCAGGCTGTGGCTGCTGGTGGTGGAGGGTCAGGGGATGCTTTGGAGGAGGATACCCACACTGGTGACAGTGCAGGAGCTCAGAGCTCCACATCAGCCACCCCATTCCCTGCTCGGGACAAGGGCAGGCAGGGAGCTGCTGGCTCCATGGGCAGGGATGAGGTGACACCGAGCCTTGGATGCGCAAGAGGAATCCGGGAAGAGGCTGGAGGTTTTCCTTGTGTTCAGCAGTACCTTGACTCCGGAAGCCCTCGTTGCAGTGGGGCTTGGGTATTTTCCCCCTTTTATTCCCTATTTTTATGGAAGGCCAGCATAGGAACATGGAGTAGGGATGTGTAACACAACCACTGCCTTATGGGAGCTATCCAAACCACTGACCCTGTGCAGAGCACCATCAGGTGGAGATGAGGCCTGGAGGGATGTGTGCTCCAACCCACTGGCTTCAGAAAACACCTCCCAAGGCAGGACAGCGTTTAGGCAGCAAACACCAAGGTGCTGCTCCACATCCATTGCTGCTTCCCCCTCCAGGATGAAAACCTGGGAAGCTCTTGGCTGAAAGCTGCATATATGTGGCCTTACATTCAGAACAAGAGCTGGGGAGCAGCAGGGTCCCTTGAGCCTCTTCACTTTGCAGCCTCTTCCTTCAGGTTGTGCAGAACCTACTGTGGTTTGGGTTTTTAACTGTGGATGATACGCAGAGCTTGTTTTTATGCAGGTTGTGGGAGGTGCATTATAAAGGAGTTTTATTTTTGGGCTGGAAATAGAAGGGCTTGATGGCAGCTCTGTAAATAGCTGTGAAACCCCCCTGAAGGGCCTGGGCTGCTCTGGGCTCAGCTCTACCTCCACATGCAGCATGTGACTGTCTTGATGCTGCTTCACTCACCCTTGTTGTGCACAGCTGCTCCCATCATCCTTTCCCCTATGATGTTGTTTTAAACAGTGCCAATTATAAACTATATCACTTCTAACACTGGAATAGAGCTGACTTCAGGATCTTCCATGTGTGGATTGCATCAGTTCCCACTGCTGCCAGGTTTGTGGCCACTTCTTCCCTTGCTAGAAGCTAAGCTAAGGTTTTTGGTTTCCTTTTAAGTTATAGTGTTAGAATTCATCCTGCTGCACAAGCTGCCTCAGTTACCCAGCATAAATGTCATGGGACAGTTTGCACGTTACCTGTGTGTTTATGTACAGTAGGAGCAGGATGAACCCCGTGTGCTCAGGGAGGGCTCTTGGACCAGCACCAGCTCTGTTCATGCTGGCAGTGGCAGCTCAAGAACAAGCTCCATGTTCTTGAGAGCTTGGAGTGTCTGCAGAGCTGAGGACTTGGCTTGTTTCAAGTGGAGAACCTCCTGATGGCTTTAGCAATGCACTGGTAACTGGAAAAGAGACTCAGGTAGAGCCCCAGTTGTTTCATCTCCAGCTAATTCAGCTTTATTTGTGAACTTCCAGCCTGAGGTGCATGTTCTCAACAGAAACAGCAAGGGTCTCCCTTGCACTGAGGTACAGGGTTGATGGTCTCAGCACTTTTGGACTGACCCTGTCAGCAGTGGTCCCTCCTGCTGTGGATGAACTGCCTGGTTTAGTCTAACACTGTGGTTTAAAGCTATGCATGGGAAAGAGTGCACTGAAAGCACTGAAATGAGGGTGGGCAGGGGGAGATTCTTGCCTTAGGACACTGTGAATTCCCTCATTGATCAGCAGCACCTGAAAAATGTACAGCTTTAATTAAAACCCATTACCAACAATGACTTTCACCCTCTTGGCTTTACTTGGAACAGGGAGGAAGAGCTTGGAGGAGGACACAAGCTGTGCTGCAGTGAGACGTAGGTCAAGGGCTGGCAGCTTTGCTCTGGCAGCCTGAGCTCAAGGTCTGCAGTAACAGTGGGAGGATCCTTGCCCAGGGTTCAGCCTGAGCTAGATCCAGGCACCAGCTCCCTCTGGTTGCATTTACTCTGAAGGAGCAAAGCAATGGGGCAGCTTTTGCCCACTTTAGTCCCTGCAGAGTCCTTCCTCACAGGGCAGGAACTGGAAATACTGAAGTGATTCAGCAGTGTGGTTCTTCAGTTCATGTTCACTTGCAGCTACAGCAGTCACCAGGAGAGATCCCACATCTACCAGCATCCCCTTGAGTTCAGGTACAGTTGTGAATCTCCTGCTACTGTTTTCCCCTCACCACACGCACTGGAGCCCCAGCAAACTGGTCATTCACATTAAACAGACCAGAACCAGTTCGTAATTCAGTTGTTTTTCCATGCACAGCTCTGAAAATACCCACACGTATAAATACAGTGACATAGGCACATGTCACCTCCAGCAACAACAGCCGAAAGCTGTTTCACATCCATCTGTCTTCTGGCAAAGCATCACAACACCCTGCATTAAACCAGACGTGCTTTATTTAACCTCTTGGATTGCTCTCGTAAACTACTTGTAGTGATTACATCTCACAGGCACCTTCTAGTAACTTTTGTGCAGTACCACCTTTCAGAGACTCCCAGGGCTTTGGCCTTCCTTGGCAAGCAAGCTGGCAATCCCTGAAACACTGAAAATACTGTCTTCTCTGACTTTAATGACATTATCCATCAATAACTGCTGTCAAGGATGGGGTAGATGTGCCAATCCTGTGACTCCCTCCACTGTGTATTTAGGGAGAGAAAGAGAGATGTAATTACCCACAGCTATAGACAACTGTTATAATTAAAGGGAACGAAGTCACTCTTAGCTCTCTCTTCAACATTCAATTCACATTTCAGCAGGCAAAAAGCAGCCCCAAAGATGTTGCTGCTCATGGGATGCTGGTACCATCCCCTGTGACAGGGCAAAGAAACCACACTGCCTCAGGGCAGTGAAATGTTAAAGCAGAACCTGAGGTCTAATGAGACCATTTCTAACTCACTCAGGGTGTCCCAGCAGAGACAGCCACAAAAATGAGTGCTGTGAACACACAGCAAGGCCTGGAAGAGTAATTCTGTCACGCAGCATAAAGTTCATCTCGGTGAGGCTACAGCCCACTGCAAGCCAGCTCCTTCAGTACCTTAAATCGGGAGGAACAGGGGTGTAAAGAGAGTGCAGGTTTCATCCTATGTACAGCCCAGGCTGCATAATGCATAAAAGCCAGTGTTTGGGTTTTATTTACACCACTTCAATAATCATAAAGCTGTAGGTATTAAATTGCTTGCCTACACACACACTGCCTCCTCATCCCCCACGAGTCAGAAATTGCACATAACTTCAGTGTTCTTTCAAGCATCTTAAACACAATTGGGTCAAAAAGGCACTGAGTGTCACAGACACTGTGCTTCCCAGTGTCACCATTTGATGTTAAATCCAGTGCTTGCCTTCTCCACCGCGTGGTATTCCGTGTGCAAAGCTTTCACAGCCATTTCCGACTCCACACCGCCCAGCCACTGCTCATAGAGCTCATGGACAGTCCGGTTCTCCTCTGGAATTGCAGTCGGAACAGACCCATACAACCTCTCAACCTGCTGCAGTTTGTCCTTGCTGGAGTCTCCATCGAGTTTGATCTGCCCACCTCCGTTTAAACAGCCTGTGTGCAACAAGGTGAGGAAACATCACGGAGGTTAGAAAGCACTTCAGCTTCATCAGACAAACCCAAACCACAGCTGCAGTTCATGTACTCTGTACCTGCAAACAGCTACATGAAGAGAACGTGGTGATAGTTGTGGTTTTCTCCTCAGTTACCTAACAGTAGCAGAGCTGCAGCTCTAGAGGGGAGATCCCTAGCCTGGTGTGCCCCAGTGCCAATTCAGACTGCAGAGAGCTGGGACATGGGGATGCCAGGAGGTCCTGGCTCTCATCTTGTGCCTCCAGAGAAAGGCCAGGACACATTCCAGGTGAGGACAAGCCTTGGGGTCTCAACTGAAGGTAAGAAACATGCCTGGGGTACGTTCCGGGTTTGCTGTTGGGGTAGAGTTTGACTACATAGCATGTGGCTGCACCAAGTGATGTCCTGGTGCTGAGTGGCCTTTTGGGCTGGGGCTGTGCAGACCCCCAAGTAGATCTGCTCACAGATGCAAAGAGAAAGAGGAGGGCTTGCACAAGGCGGAAAAGGGAATAAAACAGACAGAAAGAGACTCTTCAGCAGCCATAGCAAATGTTCTCTAAGAGCATCAATAATTTTGTGCACTTTTAAAGGAAGAATCTCCTCATGTACCAAAGGGCTCAGAAAACCAGGAGGGCTTCCTTAAAAGCACTAACTATGTAAATTTAGTGCACTGAAATTTAATTGTCATTCCTTACAGCCTGAAGAATGGATTTCCTGCTTCTAGGCAGGAAAATACACAAACAGCACTGAAATAATGATGCTGTGACTATCACATCTCCAGAGCTTGGTGGCTCTGCCACAACATCCAGGATGTGAGAAGCTGCCTGTTGGTGTCATGGTTTGGGTATAGCTCCACAGAGCTGCTCACAGCTGTGAGCTGAGGCAGCGCAATCCCAGTGTGGTCATTACCTGAGGGACAGGCCATGACCTCCACATAGTGATAAGGTGATTTCCCTCGTTTCAGCTTCTGCACCAAGTTCTGTATGTTTCGAAACCCATAGGCCAAAGCAAACTGGAGCAGGATTGCTCCATCCTTCTCCAGTGTCACCTCCTGGAAGTCCTTGTTTCTGAGGAACAAGAGCAGAGAAAACATCTTATCCAAATTAACTTCTATTTTAAACTTCAAAGAGCCCTGTGCTAAGCCAGGTCTTGCTCAAGAAAGCTGTCCTAGTTCTTTGCCACCCAAAGAAAAGAGATGAAGGAACCATCTGACAGATCCTTTTCAGTCTGGTTGGAGGACCTGCCACCTGAGCTGGCTTTGCTGAGAAACACCTGTGTTGAATAAATCCTTAAAAGCTGAGCAAATGGGGGCTGACCAAGAGCTTCATTGTGATAGAGCTTTACAGCTGGCTTCAGCCAACTGAGAGGAAGCTTTTAAATAGCAGTGGGTCATAAAACAAGGGAGTAAACCATTCCTGAAGGCTTACAGACTCCAAAGGCTGGTGGCAATACCTGTTCCTGATAAAAGAGTGAGTAACTTTGATTTTTATCATGTATTTCATAGTAAGACTCAGGGGGACTGTTTCTTCTGCTTCCCAGTGCAGAGAATCTTAAATGTGAATATTACTCATCAAGGATGTAATTTGTAACAAATGGTACTTTAGTGTTGTAGCAGTGTTGTACGTGGTACAAGGAATCTCAGCTGACTGAGCCTCCATGCCCAGACTCAAGGGACTTGTTTTCTGCCTTCCCCCAACACGGTTAAAAGAGCCTCAAAGCCCTGACACAAGCTCTTCTGTTCTGTGATAGTCAGACTAGCAACTACTTCATCAGCCTGGCTGCAGGTGAGGCAGCCCAGATCCATGGGAGCTCTGTCTTCTAAATGACTCCAAAAGTTGCTGCAACTTGATAGTGGGAAAATCCACCAGGCCAAAGTCAAGCCTGTGGGTGGTGCAGGGGCTGAACTCTCCAAGGGAAAGGCTGTGTGAGCACTGCCTGATTTATTGCCCAGCAACTGTGGGAGTGAGAAGCCAATTCCCATGCCTCAGAATAAAATGTTTAACACTGCAAGGAAAGTTTCAGCCCATGAGCAAGATAAAAGCATGAACAGAATTCCAATGAAAACAGTGCTTTCTGTAGGGCTTTAAGCTTCTTACTTTAAAGGTTTGTACTGAACTGTATCCACTTGAATTCCAAAGAGCTCCTTGGCTGCGTATTTGTATATATGCTCCAAGTAGCCACCAGAGCCACCTCCAGAGTGGCTTGTGAGCTCCTCTTCTGCAGTGCTGAATCTGCAGGAAGGAAGAAAGAACCAGTTTTAGGGGACTCTGATAAGCCAGAACAAGCAGCACAAATGCAAAGGTCCAGGGGACTCAAAGGCAACAGAATAAACTCTTTTTGAGCTCCTAGCTTTTCCTTTTCTGCTGGGAACCAATTACTTATAGCTTTAGAGCCCAGCAGCTTTAACCCTGTGCTGCCTGCATCCTTAGGTCCAGCTCAGTGGAAATACCATCACATGCCACAAGCAGGCTTGATCCTGCCAACTTAATTTTTGTGTACCAAGAGTATGTTTGGGAATGTTGAAGGTATAAGGGTAATGTGTAGTTTGTTACCTTCCTGTTTCATACCTCTACAACCATCCTGGATTTGGGAGAGAAATACTAAAGCTATGGTGCTGTGGGTCTGTGCAATCCATGCTTCTCTTGGAGAGAACACAACGTGGCAGAACTCTTGGCTCGGTCACCTCTTCAGTGCTAAAGCTTTTCTGCAATACCAACAAAAGCAGAGCTCCTGATTGAAAGCTCTAGTTCTGTTCTAGTTGAAACTAGCTGCTTTAGATGTGGTTGCTGGGACCTGAGAGACCACTGTTGGGAGGTATCAGCGTTATGACCACAAGCACAGAGACAAACCCCACATTGGTGTGGTTTCATGTGCTTAAAGGCAGGTAAGAAAGGTGAACAAAGCCAGTGATGCCAGGACGTGGCTGTCCTCAGCAGGATCCTGGTTGAAGTTCAGCACAGTTGTGTTTAACTTGAATTCTGCCATTCTAGTTCTGTGCAAGTAATTCCCTCTCCCTGACATGCCAAAACACAACCAACCACCCACAGGTCAAGATAATGTTTCTTGAGAATATCTCACCAGATGGAAGCCACAACAATAGCTTTTGTTAGGAGAGAATAACAAGACGAGGGATCTGCTCATAAGCACTCCTCATGCACTGACACTTGCATTCTCCTACTAACAGCTGCAGAAGGGAAAACACTTGAACTCAGGCCAAAGAGTTTCAAGTCAAATGGAAGATGTAGCCTCTCCCAGATAACATCTTTGCTTTGGCAGAGCTGCAGAAGGCAACACTCGAGCCTGCAATCGCCCCCTGAACCTATTTTTAATGTGATGTTGTTTACAGGAACTGAGCTTCATTAACAGCATGTTTTAGTGTGTCTGGCCTCACGTACTGCTGCTCCCTCAAACTGAGCCTGCCAGTGAAGCCTCCACGCTGGCCTGGAGCAAACAGTTACAGCAGCAAAAGTCCCGGGATTTCTGGCACTTGGGCTCATTCTTGCTGCCAAATGTAATAACCTCTTAATGGGCTTTTCCACGTGCTGGGGGATAAAGCAGAGCAAGAGCCATCGGAGTGCTCCCAAGTCCTGAGGAATACGTGCTGTTTGTAAGCAGTCAAATTACCCAGTGTGTTAAAGCTCCAAAAGCGACAGAGGTGCTTTATCACTGCTAGCATGAGGCCTGGTGCTCACAATGTTCTCCTAAGAACCTGGCCAGAGATGTTATCAAGTCATTAGACATTCAGTTCTATGTTATAACTGACACTTCCATAATGTCATTTCCTAAGGGAACCCAAACACTTCAGAACCTTCTTTCCTTCTCCATTTTCTGTTGGTGCTGTAACAACAGAGCAGGTACAACACAAGTACTTGTTTATGTGGGCAAGGTTTGAAGTTGTACCTTTGGGACTCGACCATGCAGGCATTTATTATAGCTGAGGATACTTCTGGTTTGATGTGAAAGTTACGTGTGCACGTTATGTTAGAGAAAGACACTTAATGCAGGAAAAAGTGTGTATAAGTAGATCTGTGCTAATAAATGTGTTGGGTGAAACCTACACCATGGATACACTGCAGTGTAGCAGAAGGAAGCTGAGGCTCTGTGCAGGCACACTGTTGTAAATCTCTGTAAAGTGTTCCTTAGATGAAAGGGACTGGATGTCAGTAGAATCTCTACCTCACATTCTCCTTCTTTGCAGAAGCACAGGACTGACCACTGTAACAACTTAATCTAGGAAATAGGCCTCATGGTTGGACACTTCCCTTCATGGCTCAGTCAACAGCCATGTGCTGATCAGGCAGCTCTCAAGCAAAGGCTGCCAATGGCACTTTGTTGTACTGGAAAGACTTGAGGCCTATTTAGGAATAAACCACATTTCAAGAGTGTCCCAGCTGCAAGGGGTGCAGCTGAAAACAGATTAAATCCCGATCTAAGCATGTGCTGGATGCTGCATATTTGGGGGATCAAAAACTCTCGTAAAAATGGGAGGTTTTGAGCCATAGACTTATCTTTCATAACGCCTAAAGGTTGCCAAACATGCAGCCTTTCTGTTTATTCATGTGCAAAGTGCTATGAAGATGTCTTTTACACTGAAGAATGCTTTGGTCTAGTGTGAGTGCAGAACCAGCACTGCTCATCAGCTGAGAGGAGTAAAAGGGATCTCCCTGTTTCCACCATCACTTAGATCTCTGCACAGTTGTCACTTAACCAGATATTACTCTTCAGTTCAAGCAATTGAAGCCTCATCTGGTTTGCACGTGTCTTGGATTGGTTTGTTTTACAAGACTGCTAGATATGAGCTGAGCCACCTGAGTATTTCTAACTTATGCTTTAACTCTGGAATACAGTAACTCTGATACCATGGAACAGAGATGAGCACACAGCACAGGACAGTAACAGGCTTTGCTTTAGCAAACTCTTTAGCACTGATGGATATTCTTTCACTTCTCAAAGGCTGCAGGTGGATTTTTCCACCAGCCACACTGAAACAGGAATGGGTAAATGGCTGTCCCAGTTTGTGCTTCTCTCCACAATCATTTTGCCATTATAGTCTTACTGAGCTCAGTCTAGCAGCTCTGCTGGTTTACAATGAGAGCTGCTGATCCTTGAGCAACTAAAGTCTAGAACAAATAGCCACAGATCCTCCAAAAGTTCATCATATTCTGTAGATGA
The DNA here is from genome assembly GCA_025447955.1 of Psilopsiagon aurifrons. Taxonomy (NCBI): domain Eukaryota; kingdom Metazoa; phylum Chordata; class Aves; order Psittaciformes; family Psittacidae; genus Psilopsiagon; species Psilopsiagon aurifrons. The sequence continues at coordinate 6,187 of JAOEHY010031424.1, read as the reverse complement.
AGTATTTCAATGCACAACTGTCTGGATTCATTTAACACAGGGAAACAAATTGGATGCAAACACATGCAGCTCATGTTGAACAGTAGGGGAAAGGGGAATTCTGCTGAAGAACACTAGAAATGGTGAATGAAAACATGACTGAAGATGCAACTAAGATTTTGTTCTTACATGGTATCCAATGGAGCAGGATCTACATCTGACAGAGAGACTCCTTCTTGTTCCAACAACTTGAGCACTTCTCCTAAAACAGAACCACAGACATAAAAAGTTCTTATTCTCAGGATAAAGCAAACCAAAATCCACAGATCAGTACACAAGGTTTCAGCTACAGTTTCTGGCAGGACATGATTTGCATTATCAAATGTAATTATACAGCAATTCCATACGCTACAGAGACAAAGGGTTATTAAAACTAGCAAAAGCCTTGCTCTGAGGCTTCCATACATTAGCTGGACTGCCTCTGGCTCTGCTTACCTGTGGTGATTACACAGTCCACATCACGAGTTTGGTACTCTTGGTTGAAAAAGTCTGGCCTTGAAGCCTCTAGCTTTTTGTCATAACAGGGCATCACTGTTACATGGTATATCTGGTTGGGTGTTAAGTGCTGGAAGAAAGACAAAGCTGTGCAGCTGGATTGGCCAACATCAAACCAAGCTCTTGAGGCAGATGTTTTCCTGGTAGAAATGAGAATGAGGTTTCCCCCCACCTCCTTTTGCTGATGCAGATGATCTAAAGTAAGTCAGGGAAGTCAATTCCTAATTATGCAGTTATAGAACATGCTGCTTCTGTGCCACCAAACCCCAGCCCCTGCACTGGCAACTAAGAAATGATCTGGAGTCAAAGACACACTCCTGACCATCCACGAAATAAGCACAGGCCAAGGAAACAAAGTCATTGACTCAAGGCCATTGTTTCAGTATCTTGTGCCAAATACTCTTAGCAGCTGCCAATTTCTGCAGCAAGTATGCAGATGTCAGCATTTACTTACTGCAAGTGTTAAATCACTGCTCATTAATGGACAATAAATCATACAGTCAGAACTAGTGCTTAGGTTTCTTACCGGACAAATGTAGGCTGTTATAGCATAGCTTTAGCCTTTAAATATCAAATTTACATTTGGGAACATTCCAAAGGTTAAAGACTGAGAACAGAACTAAGTCAAACTGCAACAGAACATTAAGTTGGGAACAAGCAAATCACTTTCAGGCAAGACATGATCTGCACGTAAGCACTGACTGAAGCTTTGCCTTGCTGAATAACTTCAGATAAATTACTCTAAACATCAAAATACCACATGTAGCCAAGATGAGAGCACAGAGACACTGAAAAATAGGCCCCTAGAGCCTTCCCAAGTGACACACAAGGTATTAAGCAGTCCATGCAGTATGTGCTTAGTGTTACTGCCCTAGTTGCTAACTTCTCATTAGATAAAATAGAAAGATGTTGCCTTTGCTGGGCTCTGCAAGGGAATTTTTACCTTTAAGGTATAACATGTAGCAAAATACAAAAGAGCAGCTTAAAGCCTTCAGTTTCAGCTGTTTGCTATGAAGCACAGTGCATGCTCCAGAGCCTTACCTGCTGCTCTGCAAAATGGCCCTTGATCAAGGAGCCCATGACCTGCTGTGGAGACTTGGTGGTACTGATATAAGGAATGATGAAGCTGCCATGGGTTTTCTCTGCGTAGCAGATCCAACCTGGTAAGAGAGTAATTAGCAAACTAAATCAGAACAGAACAAGCAGCCCTCCACCCTCCCCTCAATCCTAGGCTTAATAACCATTAATTATTTTCAGCCTGGCTTCAGCACAAAAAGCAAAGGAAGTGTCACACAAGATCCAGTTTACACGTTATTAGGTAACTGTATGGATCACTGCTATTAACACTGAGATCTCTGTGTGTTGTGAAGAGAGTAATCCTCTAAGTACATCTATCCACTTACAGTTTTCTGACCAGCTTTTGGGGTTTCTGTTCTGTACTATTCATATGCCATTGTATTATTTCCATATGTAATTCAGCGCCATACCTGGACAGGCAGAAGCAAGCATTGGCAAAGCCTTTTTGTCTTCTGATTGCTTTCGAAAGCGTTTCACAAACTCTCGTTGGCTCTCCAATAGGCTGAAGTTTCTTGAGAAGGTTGTATCAAAAACATAGTGCACACCTAGAAAGCACAGCATCTGGGTTAGAATTCCCAGGGAAGAGACAGCAAGCTACAACCAAACCCTCCAGTCAAACCACTCAAACCACACGTCTTACTTACAGGTACCAACCCCTGCAGTCATGCTTGATCCTCTTTCCCTAGCACAATTAGATGAGCAAAAGTGGCAAGAGGACTCCAAATCTAAAATGCAAAGTTCCTTCCTTCCATCACTCCAAGTTTATCATGTCAGTATAGCTGTAAACAGTTCTCATTTTAGCTAATGCCAATTATGAAGCATTGTAAGTCCATGGGGAGGTTATATCCCATTGAACTTGTGTGCTCCTTGTGATGCTTAACCCCTCTGTGATTAACAGAACACACCACCACACTTGCCTAAACTCTTCAAGAAGGCAGTCAGCTTCTTTGCTGTTTCCAGGACACCCATTTTACACTTTGCAGCTAATGAAGCTCTGGATTGGGGTGAAACAGAAACCACCACCAACTTCTGTTCACTGGGAGTGGCAGTCTGAAAAATCCAACAAACAACACCGTTCAGACAATATTAGTAAGGTATATGCAGAACTCTCAGCACACTACAACATCAGATACTTAACTCTGAAGTCAGTAACTGACAACATTAACGGTCCTTTCCAAACCCATGTTCTTACAACACTGGAAGAAGCACAACAGTGCACTGAGAATGTCCTCAGCTCTCTGATACTCATTGGCCATGACTTCTCACCTACCTTGTTAAAAGCCAGCATTTTGTAGAGCTCTTCGTGGCTCTGCTGAGTGATTAAAACACTCTCTGCTGATGTGATGCAGCCACTACAAGCTAAACAGTCGTTGAGGGTAATTTTAGCCTTCTCCAGTTTCTGTGCTCCTCCATCCTGTAAAGAAACAGACCAGAGTCAGTTCTGATCACAGGCAGAATGAGGTACAGTTTTCCCACCTTTACAATGTTTAGTAGAAAGATGATGCCTTTTTATGCTCTCAGCTTATCATTGGAAAAGTATCTTTTAGTAAGATGAGGAAGGTGACAAATAACTTTGGAGTCTCCTGCTTGAATAGGATTATTTGGCACCAGATGCAAATGTGCTGAGGAACTTCAGGATAAGTCTAACAAGACCAAGGCTGTAACTTCCATCAAATGCAAACAGTTGCTTAGGCCACAACTATTTGTGCTACGTGCTGGGCTAATGCTGCTCCAAATGCTGGAATTCTACGACCCCAGAGGCAAAGAGGGTTTATCTAGCTTGAGTTTTCAACTTGTGGGTGGCTGAAGATTGCAGTCACTGTTTTAACCACAAGACTATAGACCACAGAGATCCTAACTAAGCCTTTAAGCACCCGTCTCCAGCGTGCATGGAATATTGCCCTGGAGAAAGCATGCCAGCTTTGCCACCTCTATCAGATACTGCTCACGGCATTCCTAGAATGGTTTGGGCTGGAAAGCACCTAAGATCATCTAGTTCCAACCCCCAACTAAATACACTGGAGCTGTTTCTTCACAGAACCCTTAATTTCACTCCTGGTGCATGGATCATGTAACCAAACTACAGCTCACTAACACTGTTCCATTGATACTGAGTGTTCTGCAGTCCTTCTGCGTGCAAAACTCAGGCACTGCTGGGAAAAGTGTCACAGCAAATCCCAGTGTGTGGCTTGCCACTGGAAGGAAGTATTTTTCATAGTATTTGACCTGAATAAGTCAGTTTTCCCATGAGACTCTCCTCTTAAATGTCACTTCTCAATATAGGCAGAAACAGGCCAAGCAATTAGATAGCATTAAATTAAAGCTTTAAAATAAGAAATTATGGCCTCTTTGGAAGTCCTGTATCCCCCTTTTCTAAATGACAAGGTCATCATCTGCCTGAAGTTAAATGTACCATTTCGAGATGAATTCCCAGCTTGGTTAACTAAGAAATGCTGACCTGTTCTGGGTAAATAGGAAAATCATCCTGCAAAACTTGGCATGAATTTTGGAATCTCATGAATTGTGCAGGCTATTGAACAAAGAATTTGAGCTATTATTGCAAAATCAGAGCAAAATCTGAGGTTATTTAATTGAACCTCACTGTGACATAATGCAATAATAGACATTGTCACAAATAACCTAGGAATTGCTAACACTTAAGTACCGATAGCAAAATAGACTTGGCTTATCTGTTTTGATACTGAAAGTCATCACTAATCAAAGCCAGTGTTTCAGAGCCTAAAAGACTGACACAATTGGAATCATTGCTTATAAAACCAGGTAATTAAAAGCTGGACTTTGGAAACCAGGTATGAGAATGTTGACAGCAATAGTGACACTCTTCTAACATCCTGATCCTCTCATAAATGAAATAGTTGTAGACATTATGCAGGCATTAAATAGTTGTAGACTATTCAAATTCTCAACAATACACTCAGGTTTTCTGGCTACTTTACACACCACGGAAGAAAAATCACACCGACCTGATCGACCTGAAAATAGCTTCCATCTGCCTCAATTCTGATCTTGGCTGCTGCTTTCCCAGGCTTTTTTTCCACTTTTACAGGTTTGATACATTCCTAAAAGAGAAATAAAGCCTGCAAGTGAGAACATGAGCAACAAAAGAGGTAGATTTACTACATCAAACAACTATTTCTATACTGAATGCTGCTGCTTCTTACTCTCCCTTAAGCTATGCTGAATTTTACAGCCCCTACAATCACGGAGGGAAAATGCAAAAGCCAAAACTTCTTACCCCTTTCTTACAGAAGGAACACTTTTCCAGCATCATACCAAAAGCAGAGGACGCTTTGCTGTTCTTTCTGAAGAACACAGTGGTGTTTTAGGGAGCCTTGAAAGAAAGAGGCTTCTCTGCAGTCTCCTCTCTCCACTCTTACAGATGCACTCTTCATTGCAAAGTTTTAAGCGATGGAGGCGTGGCCACTACAGTCAACATGTGCCTTGTGCCAATGAAGGCTCGTTTAATGTGGAAGGGCTCTGATGACCTCAGATGGACTCCCTCCAGTGTTCTGTATTGTTCTGTGATGGAGCCTCAGGGGTGTTTTTTGCATTTTCTGTGATTTTTATTGTTTAGGCACCTTATGACTCCTTGTCCTACTTCTATAGCTGGGATCCTCTCTGTCTTTACCATCCTTGCTCTGCCAACATCCTCACGTCCCCCCTTCATAATTAACCCAGCTTTACCATGTATCCTGCAGAGACTGGCAGGACTAAGTCACTGTCACGCTTCAGTGATGCTCACTGAATACAATCTCTACTTGAAACAGAAGCAGGTTGCATTATGTATGTGAAAGCCTTCACCAGGAAACCCAAGTACTACAAGGAGTTAATGGAGTTTGCTCTGCCCCATTCCACAGATCTCATTTCAGAGTGGTTTTACTGTTGTCACCCAATGTGTCTATGGTGGGAGGCCTGGAACCAGATGATCTCAAGGTCCTTTCCAACCCATTCTGTGATTACTCTCATACTTTTGCTAGCGCTTGAAGACTCCAAAAGGAATAACCTTGACCTGTCCTTGCTGCTCATTCCCTTCTCTCTTCCACCCGCTCCTGTACGCTGGCATGAGTGTCTATGTGGATAAGTGTACAAAGAAACTCATTTAGGGTTAGAGGTTTTTTGAGGGGTCTTCGATTAACATCAGGGCAGTTTCCAGATCAGCGTGGGAATGACCGACCGGCTGCTGGGCCTAGATATCTTCTCTTCTGCTACTTACAGAGGTTTGCACCCATCACCATCACTGCCCTCTATTCTCTGCGCATGGAGGAGACAACGAGGTACGTCTGTGCTTTTCCCCGTTTATTTAGGATCGAATAGAATCGTGGAATCAATGAGGTCGGAAAAGAGCTTCACGCTCATCCAGTCCAACCATTCCCAGCACTGCCAAGGCCACCTCTGATCCATGGCACTGAGGCCTCGGCTCCACGGTGTGTGAACACTCGCAGGGACGGCGACCTCAGCTCTGCTCTGGGCACCCTCCAGGGCAGGAATTGTTCCTCATCCCCACCTAAACCTGCCCTGGAGCAGCTTGAGGCCGTTTCCTCTTGCCCCATCCCTC
>JAOEHY010031419.1:0-22245 GCA_025447955.1 Psilopsiagon aurifrons | reverse complement strand
AGACACTGGAAGGCTGCTATGAGGTCTCCACGCAGCCTTCCCTTCTCCAGGCTGAACAGCCCCAACTTTCTCATCCTGTCTTCGTATGGGAGGTGCTCCAGTCCCCTGATCATACTCGTGGCCCTCCTCTAGGACTTGTTCCAACAGTTCCATCATAAAACTAACAAAAATCAGAAACAACCTTCCCCCTCACCAGTATGAATCTGCTCTAAGCTAAGCAAAGAAAGAGCTTACACATGTCTAAAAGCACACCTTTTCTTCATGCCTTTCAGCTTGTATTTTCTCTTCGTCCACCTAAGTCCACAGGACTTGATCCTGCTTCCACCAAAGCAGATGAAAGGCTTGCTAAAGACCACAGTGGATTCTTGATTTTAGCAACAATTTAAAAAAGAAGTGCGTGAAGAGAAATGACCTCTTTGATTTTAGCTATCTGCTCAGAAAAAATTTAAGATTCTGATATAAAACATCCTTATAGATTCCAAACAACACTATGAAGTCTCTGTAAGATCTCGTAAAATCGCTTTTCTTTCAAATACTTTTCACCAGTGTCTGGATTCCTCTTCCAACTTGTACCCTTCTAACAGCTCACCGGCATCTTTCAGATACATGTTGATAGATTCCTTCAAAGTACTGTTTCTGCCATCTCTCTCATACATCTATCTTGTAACAACGACTTCCCCATTTGAACTGGAGATGCCTTTACTGTTACTCCAGTAATAATATAGTCCCATATGTTTCTCCTATAATAACGGAATTTTCAAGGTCTATGGGGACAAAATCCACTTTATATAATATACAAAGTGTCATACAACATTTGAACTTTCAACTGACTCTATCATAATAGCCAGTCACTGGAAATTTTTAGGATTTAACTACTGCATGATTAGCGTTTCAGGGAAGATTCGTTGGAAGGCCATAATCAACTGAATGGTATGTTGGAAAAAGACTTCGGGTAGTATCTGGAAGCACAGCAGTTGTGGTAATTTATTTCATCATCTTTTAAAATTATGTAGTATAGACCTAAGAGTACTAATGTATGTACAGAGGATTCTGCAGAAGAAAGTAGTAGTCTAATGAACCTAAAAAACACACAATACTTTTTTGCTGAGAGCTACTGGAAAAATGAGCAAAGAAGTAAAAAGATCTGATAATATCAAGCAGGTCAGGCCAAGACTGATAGAAAACTAATGTTCCTAATTTACAATTCAGGAACCAACCAGAGCACTACTCAGTGTTCTTGAGTTGCTACCTAGTACCTATAAACCCCAACCATGGTTGGACATGTGTTTAACCCCGGACAACATGCTGCTCAGTTCATTTGCCTATCAGCAAAGGAAATCACTATCAAATGCTATCAACAGTGGTTTTCCATAATATAGCTCCTTTTTCTGCAGCAAGTTGCCAATACAATCCTTGTGCTAGTTGTAGATAGTATTTCAACTGTACTTGCCTCATGACACTAGAACACCATCTGGCCAAACAGATGTGGTAATCTGATTTGTTTGGCCAATGAACTGAAAAACCCCACAATGGTTTGAATGGGAGTTCCCAGGAGTGCACAGTCCAGCATCTTGTGCACTTCCAGATAGATACTATATTTGTCATTTCAGAATGAGCTTGTAACAGATTTACTGTGGAAGTTACCAAGAGAGAAGGAATTTCCATACAAAAGACACGTATTTTTTGTGAACATATTCTCATCACAAAAAAAAAAAAAAACAGTTGTAATGCCATCTGTCATTCTTTTGCAGAGTATATCAAATGTTATAAACCAAGAACCTGGCAAAATGAAACCCAAGTCTTGGTCCCACAATAGGTGTCAAATCTCCCATGGATTTGAACAGGATCACTGGCTATTCAGTCTGTTAATTTATAACCTCATTTAAAGACTGCAGTACAGTTCTCCTCAGAACCATGTCTTTTATTACAGATGTATAACATTAAACATGGAATAGATTGTCTAGATAATGTCCCCACTGCCAACATTCTCTTCACCATCTATCTTGATTTTAAAACCAATTAGGTTTAAAAAAATATAAATAATTTTTAATCTTCCAAGGTTACACTTATGAAGACTCAATTTTTCCTCTTTTTAATTTCCTTTCACTTCTCAAACCTGTACTGTTTAATACCACACCATTCATATAACTGGCACTAGTGCCCCCCCCGAAAATAAATAAGAAAATGAAAAAGGAAACAAACCCAAACTTAGGACACAGTAAATTAGAAACGTATACATTCAAAAATTAAACGGAAGGCACTTCAAAAATCTTTCTGAGGACATTTCATTTTAGCTCAAGTAAAAGATTCTGGAGAGTTCCACTTCTTAAAGCGTTTCTTGGTTCCATTAAGAATGAATAATGAACACTCAGCTATGCCCAGTCATTTTGCTTTGCTATGCAGAATCTTGCCAGAGCTTGTAGACTCGTACTTTCATCTGTAAGGTCCTCCTTTGCATAAAGAATCAGGCTGGCGCTGTCATGTTGCCCTTTTCTTAAGGTAAAGAGAGAGAAAAATTAAAACAAACTAACCAAGCCCTCATATAGGCTGAATGAGAAGAACAAGCTTCTCATTACACTGAAGTCACAGAATCCCTTGCTCAACAAGGCAGGACTGCAGAAATTCAAAAGCTAAAGAACAAAGGTATAGCCATCACATTATCTTCACCACTCACGTAGCCAGTGTCCGAGGAAAGAAGGAAATGAGCTGGCTGAAAAGAAAAGCACATTAGAGTTAAGAAAAAGAGGGGGATATATGTCAAGACCTTGCATGCCTGCCAGTCAGGACTGTGCAGGAATTTGCAGATACGAAGGTTGCATATTCTGGCTACTCCCTGAAGAAGGGCACATTACTCCTTGGGGGAGAAAACTTGCTTTCTCATTATATTGCATTCTGTGAATTTACCCAGTGACAGAAAGAATTAAGGCCCTAATACAGAAAGTAAGCTTTAATACTTCAAAAGTGCATTTTCAGTCCATCATGGATTTTACTAAAGAACTATTCTCACTTTGGTCAAACTCTTACCCTCCACTGTGATGCTTCCACTTCACTATGCATGTGACTTGCGCACTGTTACCACTCTCTTTTGCAGTATGGTAAATGATCTATAACAGTAACTACGGATTGCTTTTCTCGAGAAGGTATTTCTTTCCCCCCCCTTGCTGTTCTTTTGGCTTCCAGATATCTTGTCTGCGTAGTAACACAACTTCATCTGTCCTTTGACGCAGCTTCTACACCAATGTGCTGCAATAAAACCTGGGAGAGATTTCTTCAGCCAGCAAGCTATATGAACTCACTCACACCACACATATCCAGGACTTCCAAGGAATTTTTGTACTATTCCAGGTTTTTAATCGACATAAAAAGGAAGGAGAAAAGGCTCTTGTTCACTGGTGTACTCCACAGTGACATGGGCCATCCCACAGAAATCAGTGGTCCTCTCAGGACTGCGTACTTGCTTTCGTAGCATTATACATGGAAGAATATTTCTATGAATCTGGAAACTTAAATATAGCCCATAGTGTTCTGGCAGTATGTAAAATGCATGCACATGAGCCCAGAATAGATGAGAGCAAAGAAAATGATTGAGATGAACAATCACATGGAAATAAAGAACATTGAGTACACGTATAGAAAATAGAAACAAATAAATGAAAACTGCCTCAAGGCAAGTACTATCGGCAATAATGCAGGGATAATGTTTTCATAGGGATTAACTGTTCTGGAGCACTTTTCCCATGTGTAAAGCACAACATGCTTTTTATTCAGATAGGTTGATTTGGCAGCCTCTGCACTGCTAGCAAAAACTATTTATTGTGCCTGTGCAAGAGAAGTTCCACCCTCGGATAACCAGAATGCAGCTCTTTTATCTCACACTGACAACTGCCCGCTGGATAGAGCTCAAGAGCTAATTTACCACTGGTAGTCTACTTCTATAGGGTGCCTATTAGAAGTTTGTATGCCAAATGAAGCATTTTCAAAAGTCTTTAATAAATTTGGCTACATGTCAATGTATTTTTAATCCTGAATGTGTTAAATTCAGCCTTTGGAAATGGATTTGATTTCTTTAGGAAAATGTCATTATTCCTACTGAGAGGTAACAAAGAGGTGCACCTCTTCAAAAGAAACTGCTGAATACCAGCATTTACCTTTTGTTAGCATTATTTTATCTTTTTATTCAGTTTTATTGCACTGGACCCGCTGGTAATTTTCTGTATGAGCAACTTAATTTTCTGAAAGTGAAAATAGGGTTTCCTTGCACGTTGTTTTATAGGATGTGCTCTTTTTTACGATTTTTCACGCTTCAAAGATACCCCAGGGTAGGAGATACAGAAAGCAGAAACTGTTATTATTCTCCCTATCCTTGGCTGTACACTACAACAAACCCAGAATTTATGTCCCTGTGAAAATAACATCAGGCTCATTAAACACCACTTTCCTGCTATACAGAAAAACTCCAGGGGAAAAGAATCCTAAAAATAAATGAGCAGATAGACCAGTACACCGTAGGGGCTAATCTGTGGCATGGATTTTGCAATTCTAACACAAGGCCACTAATTTGTTGGGCTTCCCTTGTCATATACCATATTTAACTATTGCAACAACTAATTGATAGATAAATAATTGCTTCTTCAAACCAAGATTCATACAGGACCTTTAAACATAATTATTACCATTCTAAACTCCCATTTTCAGAATCTTATGTTATACATCAGTATTTTTTCCAACTCAAAAAAAGAAAAAAAGAAGAAGACATCAGGTATGCTTTAAAGAGCTGTTCTAGACCTTAGCCACAATTTTCTTGCTGACTTTTTAAGAACCACCAAATATTGTAATTCAGAAAATGCACTGAAAATTATGTGTGCAGTACCATTACTGTGAAGCTGATGCTGAGCAGTACCTTTCTGTGGCTTTAGATATACATGAAATGGTATGACTGTATTCCTTCAGGAAAACTTTAGGATTTGGTCACCACTAAGCAACTGTGAACTCAGAGTGGTGCATTACCACATAAGTGACTCATTAAGAAATGAGGAGAAGTTTAATGCATGTATATGTTTGTACCAAGTTTACCAACCCATGTGTAATGAAAGACTCAATGTGCTGAAGATGCTTTTTATCGAAATGTAGAAATAGGACCATGAGGAAAAGAGATGTGTCTTACTCCTGAATTAAGTTATGAGTGCTAATGGTGTGCAGGGGAAGGCACCTGACCTGCCAAATTGCCACTAGCATCTGTGAGAGGGAAAGTGGGAAGCAGAGATTTACTGGAAGGAACAACTGCATCCTTTCCTGCTGGGGCTAAAGGCATGTGTGCGTGCGTAGGGAGACTCTGAAGGGAACTGAGGACATCTGCATTTCACTGGGACCACATCCAAATACCACCACTCCCAGCTACCCACGTTTAGCAGGTGGCTCAAAAGCAGTCAGCTGGAGTTTATTCTGGAGAAAACCGATCCATGCTAGAAGGGAGGACATCTCCTGAAGTCATCTGCTGGCTTTACCTGTGGCACCCTGGGAGGCTTTCACAGCACAACTTCTTGTTTAAAGAACTGGTCTATTCTTAGACAGCTCCATCATTTCAGTTACATGGTTTAATTTCATAATTATTTGCACTGACATACATTATAAAATTAGGCAATGTAATTGCTGCATTAATAAACACCAACACAATTAAAAGTGTTTCCAGTACCAAAAAAGCGTTTAGAAGAGGGACACAGATCTAGTCAACATGGACACAAGAAACAGTGGTAGATGGAGCCTGTGAACATCATAGCAAATCCGAGGACTGCTCCTTTTAATCAGTTCTTCTGTGTTTTATATTGGCACTAGAGACAGCAATGACATAGCTGAAACTCATGTATCTTGGGTTAGGGCTTTAACCATCTCGTTGCCTGATCAGTTGGGCAAGGAGGAGCAAATTAGTGAGTATCTGTCAAAAAAAGCTGTGAAAAGTCATGAGTATTCATACAGGTGTGTAATTTCCTAGTGAGGGCTGGCAGCAATTTTAGGGCATATCTTTTCAAATGAAAGGGGACAAAGACATCTAGAAATAACTTTGCAATTGAATATATTTCTTTTGAAAGCTGCTAACAAGGTCCATATAAAAATTTACTTCAATTAATGAACTAAGAAATTTTAATTATTTTTAATAGCTTTGTTAACATGGAAATAATCCTCAATTAACTTTGATATGCACTTTGAGGTGATCTGTAGTGGTCCTTTACACTTCTGCTTACACTGCTGATTCTCTGGGCTACAGGGAGATTTTATTTAAAGCTGCATGTTCAGTTCTGGCCTATCCATGCACAACTTCTCATACAGGTGGATTTCACACTAATCTCTTCTAAGAATCCTTCATGTGTATTTCAGCAAAATGTCCAAAATCTCTTCCAATCAGTCTGAATTTCCTTGTGCTGATTACTTTCTCTTCTAAACCATACGTTTTCCTCATTTTTTGTTTGTGACTGAATATAAAATTAAGATAACTAGCTAATTGTCATGCCAAGTAGCAGTAAGTCATCTCAATTCAGCAATCAATTGGTTTGTCGGTGCAAATAGTCTATTCCTATGAGCCTTAATTAAACATGAAAATATGGAAATTTACTCTCATTGAAGAAAAAGGAAGTTATATCCCAAGGTACTGGAAACATTCAGACTATGATTAGCAGAAACCTGACTGGAATCTCAACTAATGTCTACATAGTAATAAGAACTGCATTTAATTTGGCAACCAAATGAGTTTCAAAATGTCTCTCTATACCACAAAACCCTGAAAACCACCCAATGTTTCATTACCTGTGTAACAATAGCTACGCACAGCAGCATGCATGACACTGGTAATAGCGATTTGCCATCTCAAAGTACCACAAGAAGATGGAGCAGGCTGAGACGCAGTGTACGGCTGTGAGAGCCATGGTCCAGATTATTCAGACACCTTTAATTTTTGGAGTATTCATACCCAGCTACAGTGACTCACAGTTGTGCATCTGGGAAGATCTAGAAGTACGGATCAGGTAATTTAATTTTCTGAAGATGAGTTCCCTAGAAAATGGGGGAAGCAAAGCTGAGGCATGGAGTCAAGAGACATCACATCAGGGTGAAGTGACTTGGTTCAGAGCACCAAGCTGCCATCCACACTTTATAAAACAAGAACGCTGTTTTCAGACTTGGGGACAAGTGAGATATTGGAAGCAGGCTTTGATACTAGAGGAAAACACTTAATGTTTTAAGACAAAATGCTTTAAAACAGCACTACAGTGCTGAAATGAAGTGACCTGGTGTCAAAGGTTTCTTCAGGAGCTTTTATAATACCAAACAGCTTTTCTATTTTAAACAAACATAAATGCTTATAGTTCAAGAAATGTGACAAACTGAAGTCCCTGAAAGACATTATTTGACTGTCTCAAGTAACAAAAACACATGCTTACAAGCCTTCAGAAAAACTTTTAGGATGATGCATTTTTCCAAATCAAAGTTACTGAAGACCTAAAATACAGGTTTCCACTACGACACAATCACAGTTTAACTATAGAGTGCAAATCACAGTGTAGATCTAGAGTAGACATTTGATTAAAGTCTGGCCAAAAGTGCCATTCTACAGTGTGTATGTGTGATCTCAGGAAGTCATTCCCAAGCCATTCTGTCGGAAAAAAAAAACCCTCTCACTCAAAAGAAGTAAAATGAGGGACATTTATATTTTGACCTATGAAAGAATTTCAACCCTGACCCTGCCAAAAACATTAAGCAAGTGGTTTAACCTTTTCGTATCTCAACTGTTTATACATAATATAGAGACTCTATATGCTCCATTCATAGTTATTTTATTTAGACTGCAAGGGAAGGGAATATCTTCGAAAAAAGTACCGCAAGTATCATTGCTGCTCCACTGCACTGCACATCCTCAACAATTTTCACTGGCATTGAGAATACTCTCTCTTGTGATGGGAGGGAAAGCACTGAGGTGGTGTGAAGAGAACTAGAAAATATGAAGTTTCATGAGAAAAAAAAACCCCAAACGCTTGACTTTTTACAACAGATTGGGTAAAGGGTGCGAACCACCAATCAGTTTTGACAACTGCTCTGAGGAGTAAATTGGTGAAGTAATCATTGTTACAACAAATAGTAGACCTGAATACTGTTAACGGCTATGGGACTTGGTTTAACAATGTCTCTCTCCCTCCTGTATTACCCTTCAGAGAAATCATAAATGTATTAGTGAATCCAGTGTTCTGCTACAGAAATAATTACAATACCCCTTGAGCTTGGAAGGTTGGACTTAATGATCCCCAATCATCCCTTCCAATCTCAACCATTCTGCGATTTTGTGATCCCAAATTGTTTGGCTTTCTCTAAGGAATTCAACACAGAGCAAAGGTGAGCTGTAAACAAACAAGATCTATAAACTGCGTAACAGTTTTTGGAACTGGTAAGTATCCTTTGAAATAAGAGATGAAGTAAAAGTAATTTGCATATTACTGTTGGAAAATTTACACAGCCTGGATTCTTTGATCAGGGTATGTTGGAAACTAGGGCAGGTATGTACATAGTGAGATTTTTTAGCATTCCAGGCTGGATCATCTTGTCCTGACTGCACATACTCTCTTCAGTGCTATGGACTCCATGTTAGAATGCCTCCAGGAACCACATATAACCACAGAATTACAGAACTACTCAATACTTAATAACAATTAGAGGTTTGGACTAAACCTTCACATCCCCACACATCTGCTGATGCTGTATGCCCTGCAGATGCCTTTGGACAGTTGGTCTGCTTTCCGGATTCATGTGACCATCATTCCTGCCTCTCACACAGAGGGTGTCAGCATATGTTACAGAATTGGTCAAGCATCAGGAAGATTTCTCCTGGCCTGGACACTCCACAAGCTGCTACCTGTAGCAATTAAGATTTAGCTATTTAGATTTCATCTCTTAGAATTGCCTGACCTCCTCATTCTCTAGATTTAGTCTCCAGAGATCGTTTGGAGGATATGGGCCATTATGTGCTCTGCAACAGAAGCAAACAAAAATGTATTTTAGCCTTTAAAATCAGCCACTAGCCATAATGCTGCAAACAGAAAAGGACTTGCTCTTCTTTGCCTCTGAAACTTTTTTTTTACTAACTTCTCACCACTCATCCAATACAGACTTAGGTTTTGAGGAACTGCTGCCTTTACGTGACAGCTAGCAACGTGTATGTTCTTTACAGCTGATGAGAGAAGCCCTTTAGACTCTAGATCTAGCTGGTAGGACTGGACATTAATGGAGTTTGCACCAGACTTCACAGGATTAAGGTCTCATGATGATATAAACAATTTCAAGAGCCCAGTGCAGTCCTAAGTGCTTAAATAAGGATCAGTAATAAAACTCTCATTAGCTTCAGTGAGATTATGATTTCAACCTAAAGTGACTCCATTTTACCTTGTTAAAGGCTCTTAGTATGCAGTGTTGTGATTTACAGCCAGATTTTCAGAAGAGTTTGCTGCCCACCGTGCTGGTCCTCCTCTAAAAAGCAAGTTTCATTTTACTTTGTAGCTTAAATGAGAATCAATATTTAGTTACTGATTTTTATTTTTTTCCCCAGTATGGTCGCTGATCTGTTTACTAAAAGATTTTTAAGGATGTTCCTTAAAATGATATTAAGTCCAGACATTATTTTTTCTGGAATTAGCACAAAGACAGAAATGCAGTAGAAGTGCAGGTTACCAGTACCCTCCCCAAATCATTCAAAATCAGCTTCAAAGTTAACATGCTGTAGGTGGTTTTTTTATTTTGGTTTTATATGTAAGAAACATTCTCACTCTTTGCTTTAAAATTCATGCAGCACAATCTCAGTGCCTGTTTGAAACATATAATAAGCCTCTTATGTGGTTTTCTAGTAGACCTGCATTTTGGCACAGCACCTGCCTATTCATGTTTATGAGGAGAAGGAGGAATAATGGCAAAAGCAGTTTTTCATGGAAAACATCCAGACAACAAGATGAAGCCTTTTCTTTTTCTTTTTTTTTAACCAAGTCCTGCATTAAAAGCAACTGCAATCTCTTTTGTTTTTAAAGTTATCAGAACCCAATTTTAATACAGCTTTGGCGCACTAAACATCTTGAAAAGCACTCCCTTGTGATAATGCTGGACCGCAAATACATTTGCTTTTCAGCATACTGCCTTTTGGATTCTACTGTATTAATTTTCCTTTCACAGGAACTTTCACTGCACATCTGGTGAAAGGCTTTTTTATTCCTTAGGAGCGTTTGTTGCTAATGATTTTACTGCAACAGTCTCAAATGTGCAGATTTGTATTAAGTGCTTAAGGAATGCATTAAGAATGTCTATCTCATAGGTAGTTCTACAAACTCCCCTGAAAGCAGAACTTCCACTGTGCCAATAATGCTACTGTTAGCTTTTTCTAGCCTCTATCTGCCTATCTACATACATGCTGCTTCTTGCAGAGCCACCTTGTAATGTCACTGGATCAGAGCTATCTGTCACTTTATTTTTTGTCAGATTGTCTCCAACCTAACAAAAATAGTTTTATTATTCCAAATCAGTCTTAAGAATTCAGTAACACACCAGCACTATTGACCTGTTTAAGGATTTTTAGAGGCGTGTTTATAGATAGATGTATAAGATGTTTTCTATGTTGCACTCAAATTTAGGTGGTGCAGCCAACAAACATACTGTCATGTTGTCCAGAAAGACTGCTAGCACCTCAGATATGTCTTCTTCTGGAAGGCAGCAACAGCATGGGCTAAAATCACTGTATGAGTAGATATGTCAGTATTTCTGATATTCTGTATGATTTCAAAACATGCTGTAGTCCTTTAGCAATACAGGATTGGTATAATATACCTATCAATTGGTATAATATTCCTAAAAAGTGCTCCTATTATAGGGAGAACTTCAGTGGCCAAACTACACTCTTAAAACCAGCACAGCTCTTCCAATTAATAGAAATGAACCCAGGAAAATCAGTTTCTGCAAGTGCAACCACATCTATGTTGGAGGCATCTGTAAACACAGCTGTGCTGTTCTGGAATCCCAGTTCTTCACAGCCACTGAAAGCCTGAAATGCTGCTCTAACCTAACATTTTGAGAAGCACTGTGCCATCTTTAGAAAAATGCTAGTCTGCCTTGAAAATCTGGATAGAGAAAAAGCAGCTGCAAATATACGCACTTAAATTTCAATGGATTTTTGAGATTCTTTTGTTCTACACATATTAAAATAAAAGACTAAAAATCAATCCCCTTCAAGGCAGGAAATGTGAGATAAAAGCCAAAAATATGACAAACCATTTAACTGTAATTAATCAAATAGCGCTACTACTTTTTTCATTTAAATGTTATATATAAAATACCAAAACACAGCTAAATAATAGATGTGCAAAAAATTCACAAATCCAATGACTTTATTCAAGGCTAGCATTACATCTTGATCACTCCTAACCCTATCCTTCCAATTAAAGGACCATTGGTGCTTGTTTTTGTCATTAATCCAGAGGATATGCTTCTCATGTTCAGTGACCCAGTTTCAAGAAGTATCACAATATAGAAGCCTATTTTCCACTTAATAAACATGCATAATTCCTGTGAATATTAGCACTGATTATGCACATACACTCCAGGGAATATTCATCCAAAATCAGTGAACTGAAAAGAACTGAAAGAAAATGTATTTGGCCCTCTAGACTGCAAGAAACCCTAAATAATGATAGGAACAGTCCAGAATGTTTTACTGGCATATTATATTTTAATGACACTCCAGAATATTAATTCCTTCAGCTCTGCCCACAACGTGAATGATGTTATATGCAAGCTAAAAGGATTAAGGGCTGTTTAAGATAGAAATAAGGAAAATGAAGACAGCAAGCAAGGATTAAGCTTAATGGTTAGGATATTCTCTTTGAAGATGGAAACTGTAGGTTCTAGCCTGTCAATGATATTTCCTAAAGAAAAAGAGGTTAATTGGGATATTCCCAGCAGCCCAGATGGGCATTTGTTATCACAGGTAGAGCAATGAGAGGGTGAGCAACACAGATTCAGACTCCTTACAAGGTCGTAATAATTGATTCAGAGTTTTCTACAGCTTGATGAGTACTTAAACCACTGTGGTAAAAGTAATGCATAAACATTGTCTTTGTTATTTAAGAGAGAAAGTAAAAGGACTTGAGTCACTTGCACTTGCTTTGACTTCCAATGTCTTATATACCTCTCTGCAGGAGAGATTTGAAAGATGCAACTCCCAATATGAAAACACATGTATATACCCTGGAGAAATGTAGGATTTAATGTAAATTCTTGTCCGGAGCACTACCTCACGGGTTTGCATTGGCACATTTGTTTACAACATGCTGGCTGGAGTACTAACTTCCCCAGAATGGTATCCACAAATTTCTCCCCCTCCCATACTCTGTGCAGACTGTCAAGACAGCTAACTTGGTGTTTCAGCATTTAGGTCTCGTTTTGGCTCTGGGTTCACAGTACATAAACAATTCTTCAATAAACTATTTCAAAAACTGCTGGAGCATTCACCTTATTCAGCTCCACAGAGGGAAACATGAGCACTAACAGCTTGCCACAGATTCTCGATCCCAAGAACTGATTGCAGACAACGCTAAACATGAAGCAGTATAACATATATTCCTGCCTATTGGCTGCTTATTTAAAAGAGGTGTTCTTGGCTAAATGTTTTTGTAGACACTTACAGTAAAGGCACTGCAAATAATTCTTCTGTAGAGGCCGTTTGTGTAACTGCTATTATTTTAAGTACTGAATGATGTGAATAATGGAAACTTCAATAGCAAAGGTTTCCAAGCCAAGCTAGAGTGATTTCCTCTTCAGTCAATACAGTCTTCATCTTCGTCAGTAAACAGCACAGTACAACTGATGCAAATATGTGGAGTGAAAGCGCTAGTGTTGAGGACTTGACACTCACATCATATGTTCACAGCGTTTTACTTCAGACCAACTCCAGCTTATTAGCTGGCATTAAACACAGTGACACATTAGGTGTGAATTTAACAAAAAAAAAAAAAAAGGCAGTTTCTGTGCCCTAAGATTGTGCACCCCGCTCCGCAATCACAACAGAGAAGTGGAGATAACCAGGAAACTCACCTCACAATATTGATCCTGCTGAACATGTTTTTTCTCTTTAAGATGAAGATGTTTTTACTGTGCATGAGTAAAAGAAAAGCTTTCTTGGCATCTTAGTTAGAAGATCAACACCCTTTTATGAATACACATGAAAGTGCACTACACAACTCTCATGAACAAAGAAACAATGTCATCTTAAGAAAATGTAAATGTGAATTGAAGCTAGGTCCTACATTTCTTTTCCAAATATACTGATTTATGGAAATCTTCTTCAATAAAATCCAGTTTAGACCAACAGATAAATGTCATCCCTCACAACTCGAAGTTCACACAGAGGAATGAATGACTAATCAATACATGCTTCATAAATATTCCCCCTGAATATCCATTAAAGGAACTGAAATGCTGTGAAAGTAATCATAATGATTTGGGTCTCTTGCTGATGGCTTCTCCTTGAAAGATCAGATTTCGCATGTGAGTTTTGCCTGCAGCCTGAAGCTGGGGTTGGCAGAACGTCCTCATAGGAGAAGTTGCCACCACAGCCAACTCTCAGGCTATCAGCTCCTCAAAGAGCCTAGGGCCATAATTCCACAAGCATTTCTATGACAGAATGAGAAGTAAAGCTTTGGATTTACTACAGCTAATTGTATTTGTCCTCTGCAAAATTAGTATTTTGCTCTGCATATAGACATTATATGGAGAATGACAATAAACTGGACTAAATATATGACAGTACCATTACAGAGCAAACCTCAAAACCCATAACTACCAAAGCAAGGGAGACAATCTTATTTGGTATGCATATCTAAAAATGTGTGAGGCCATAAAACTAAAAGCTAGATATTGCAGCTTAGTAACACTACAGAGCAGTTTCCAAATTTCAAGATCAAAATACTGCTGTGCTCTTCAGAATATTTTTTGCACTACCATTTTTGTAAACAGGATATTGAATTTACCCTCTGCTATTTCTTCATGAGTAAAGTGTCTTGTGAAAAACCTGTGAACACTTCAAACACCCCTTTGAAGGAAGAAAGTCCTAACATTTTCAAGCTACAAGAAGATATGTTTCCCACAACACACAAAATCATTAAAAAACAATAATAATTCCCTTACTGTGATTTGCCAAAAAGAATATAATGACTTCTAAGAAGTTAAACAGTTGATGTATCTCATTAGGAACCTGTATTTTGTGAAGAGCATTTACTTTCCTCAGAAACATGTATAAGAAATGATTAGATGTCTGATCTTGCTGGATGCGCACTGCCTGAAGTGGAAGCTATACATTGCTGCTCAATAACAAACAAAATACCTTGAGGCACTAAAAATTCTTTCATCTGAAAATAACACTCATTACAAAGTCAGACATTTCTTAAAAAAAAAAAAGTCATGAGGCAACATCTTAAGCCACAAACATTAAGACAGAAGCTTATTTATGTAAGCCGGAGTCAGGCTTTGCTAGACCATTCAATAGAAGGAAAAAGGGGGTAGGTGATAATTTGCAGAGGGATCTGGTTCGAGGCTGAAGAAATTTAGGAAACACCTGTAGCACGCATTTAAGGGAAAAGACAGTCCCATCTGTCTGCAGAAATTGTCAGTGGGCTTAATATTAACTGCTGTATTTGAAAGGCTTTTTAATTTTTATTCAGCCTCACATTATATTTATGAGGCCTTCTGATCCTACTGTGCATCACTGCCACCCAATATTTTTCCTAATTAAAACTACTTTGAAGTCTCTGACCTTTAGGCAGGAACTCGATTCTGAATGAAAATACAATTATCTTTGTAACATGAGTACACTCCTTATGCTACCCCCATGCTCTTCTTGTTAGATAATAAATACATCATAAATGTAAGGAAAAGACTACACTGAACTTGATAAAATAAAGAAAAATAAGAAGAAAATAAACTGACCAGCCTGGTTTTAATTTCCTACATAACCAAGGCAAAGAGACAGTAGGTAAAAAATAAAGGCAATACCTACAATTTAGAGAAAGAAATCCTTTCTGCACAGTGCATAATGTATCTGCAGGATATACTGTCATGAAATCTCACCACTTTTCACCACAAAGGCAGCTTTTCATATGATAGGTCCAGCAATCACAGGTTTATATTCCAGCAGTATTACACAGGTACAGGGCTGTTTATTGAAGAGGACCATCTTTGAAGGTGAAAGAGGACCATAAACTACAGAGTGCAGAGAATATGTTTCTTGTGAGTAAATCACAACTTTTTCTCTAAACTTTTGGTTCTGACCACTGGCACTATGTGAATTGCTGGTGTGATGAGGGTAGCACTTCCCATTCATCCCCTGGTCTTCACCATTGCTTCTTCTAGCAAAGGTACTCCTTAGTCTAAGTGACTAGCAGCTCTTGACCGTATCACTTAGCAACCTTCTACAGCCAAATAATAGCAACTTAAGAAATAACTTACTTTTACGTAGAGCTGTTGAAACTCCTCAAGGTTCAGTCTACCACTTGGACAGTCCTTTAGAAATCCTTTGTACCACTGTTTTAGCTCATGTTCATTGAACTCCGTGCTCTTCACCAGATCTTCCATCACCTCAGGGGCCAGTTTGCTATTCTGTTTCCCCATTCTGCCTTAAGAAGAAAAAAATTAATACAATTAGCCAAGTTGCTGTGAACATTTTAAACTGGAATTAGTGACAAAGCTTGAACTCATCACTTGTTTTGTACTCGCTGCTGCTTTCAGTCAAACACAACTTCACAATTCACTAGTGAACAGGAACCTAAGCTATGCTTGAATATTAGAGGCTAAAAACAGTGAAAAAGATAACATTCTTCTTTCCCTTAGAAGTCTTAAGGCCTAGAGACACACTGCTCATTTGCCTTCAAATTAGGTAATTTATAGCTTCTTCACCCTAAGGCTGAAAAAGACTATTTAACTTTTTATTTGAATTTAACAGAACTTTTTCACAGATTAAAGCACGTCCACAATTTCCTATTATTCTTTGTCTTGCAAATCTCTTCTGTTATGACATCTATGTTAGCAGCTATTTCTCACAAGTACAAGGCCGTGGACAGACAGGCTTGTAATGTCAGCCTAGGTGTTCCACTGGGAGGAAGGAAAGTGAGAGGCCACACACCTGCTCTCAAAAAATGGTGAAACCAAACTGGAAAAATAAATGTAATTCTTATATGTATGCATATATATATGTACATATACAGACCTATATATGTATGTGGATGTGGATGCATGTGTACTTATGTATTTATTGCATAATGATACACAATAAATGGTTTATATTTAATCACTGTTAACTCTGAAGATATCCACTACATTTGTTATTTACATTTCGCATATGCACTTATAAATATTAAGCATAAACCACACAGAAATACAAAATAAGCATGTGCTTATAGATAAAAGACAGTAATTCCAGTACTACTCAGGTTGGTCCTTTGAGATATCTCCAGGTCCTCTGACATTTGACCAAGTATGTCCTGTGAGAGAATTTCTGAGAAAGCTTTTCTTTAACTTTTTCCACTTTACTACAGTTTGTTTCATGCAGGAGATGTCTTTCAGTTGTTTTTTAATCAGATGACACAGTACTTAACTTGTCCTGTACAGAACTGCAAAACAATGAATAATTTCTTTCCTAAGCCTAGCTTAGCGTTTCCACTTTTATCTCCCAGTATAGCATGTCTCTAATGACAGCTCCACACTGAATGCACTGATTTCTAGTCCATATCACCATGCATTCCTGATATTAATTTATTGCTTTTGTCATAGTCCCCTATCTTGAAGGGGAAGCTTTTTCCTCCTCAAAAGGATGTACTTTGCTTTGTTCCAACAAAGCAATATATTTATGTAATCTCCTTATTTCTAACTTTGCACTTGAGCAAGTGCAAAGTTGAACATCCTTTCTGGTCTGTGGTTGGCCAACACATCCTCTGATGCCATACCACCGGCAGCACCAGGTCTCTTCCTGAAACACGTCATGCCCCCCCCTCTCTATTGGCTATGGTCCTCCCCAGTATGTCCTCACCCCCTTCTGCACCCCCCAGCCCATCAAGACAACCAAGGCTGGCAGCAAACCTCTTTGCCAAGACAGCACACAACTTGGCCACACAAACACCCCTGACACCCAAGAAGAAGGTGTCTTTTGCCAAAGCATTTACTCGTACAAATTTGGGAGATTCCATCACTAGAAAGTACAAAATGCCACAAACCATCAAGCTAGGAACTCCAGCCAGAAATGCACCCATGCCTTCAGGACACTGCTGTTAGAAGAGCGCACTGTGCTGTACACAGATGTAACTGGAGGTGGGAGTGAACCACCATTACCTGGCATGCCTCCAGCAAGCAGATCTTCCTTCCCCAGGCTCTGCACATCCTCCCTCTACCAATGCTGTGGAATGCCACAGTGCTTTCTTGCTCAAGGCCCTGTATCTTCTCTGAACTAGAAGAACCCACTTCAAGGACTCACCGAGCTGTTAATTAACAGCAACACACTACTTGCTCTGAACTTACTTTGAAGCATTGCCAAGCTCCCATCCATGCTTTGGTGAACTTAGTACGAATATGGGGGAGTCCAATCCTTCAGTTAATTTAATTGTAAACACAGATGTCCAGAAATTAGCCATTTTGACTAAATGCTGGGTTTGCAATTTATAGTATTTAGAACAATTGCCCTAGCTTTATCGTTGGAGTCCCCACCTTCTCTTGTATGGCACTGGCCTAATTTGGCATAATCTGCATTTAGATTTCATGGGAGAGTAAAGTATACTTTAGTTATTTCTCTAGCTCTAAATCAGATGGCTTTTAAATAAACCATAGACTATTTCAATAGACTATTTTATTTGTTCTAATTTTTAAGGGCCTGTTTATCTCCCCCTTTTTTTTCTTTTTTCTACTTTAAACTGTGTTACCCTTTGCATTCATAAGGTGCTTTACCTGGGTCCCAGAGGACCCTTAAAAATTCTCAGCAATTATAGTAATGACCTTGGGTAGATTCATAAGGCATCTTCTGGCTCTCTTAATTCAGCCAAGTGTGCTTTTACTTGACCCTTTTCACCTGGATTCTTATCCCCATTAATATCTAACTCAACAACACCTGCACATGAAAAAAAGCATCTCCAATGGGCAAAAATCTGGTGGTTTTGACTGACAAATTTTCTGTAATCGCAACTTTTCCTGTATTTATCATGTCAGCTTTACAGCCCTTGGACTTGGCACTACACAGAGGTGGAAGTAAAAGAAACCTACAATCTCAGCATCACCCTCCAAAGGTACCTATGTTGTTTTCAGTAATGTGGACACAAAACACCATAGAAAACGGAGTGAGTCTGCACAAATGCAAGAATGCATGAACAAAGAACTGGACAAACATACCTTTCCTATTATCAGATCTGGAGAAACAAGACACCAATTTTCTGCCTCTGTGATACAGCTCCCTAGTTTTGGTCAGCTGCTTGTTCTGCCCTGGGTTGTCCAATAAATCTCAAATGGCATCCAGCCAGCCCTGATGTACCATACCTTATAATAGCCTCTAGCAAATGAAAACCGCAGCTCATATCTTGATAAACACTTCCAGAAACTATTTTTTTCCACGGAACCAAACCAGTATTTGAGGAAGGTGTAATTTGGGACTGCTGGGTTCCATACTCTTATTTCCTGCTCCAGCACAGCACAGTGCACAATCTGCCAGGTTCTGTTTTGAGACAAGGGACTGAACAAGATGACCAAGCTGGTCACAATGCCTCCCTGTAATTAGAGACACCCATTCTTTTATCTTGCTTTAAAGTTCTTTCCTCATGGAATTTAATTACAATCTGCAAGAAAGCTCAAGAGTGTCATATAATTATCAAATATAAACTCACACTTCTGGCACTGGGAAATCTGTCTTATTTGGGAATAAAAATTCAAATACATAGATTATCTAGTTAATCATATTCTAACATCTTCTAGAGTTTCACTGAATCCCCTATTATTATTGAAAAAGTACAATCACCCATTAGCAATGAATATGCCACTGCCAACACATTTCATTTTCTAAAATTAAAAATATTTTTAATTAACTTACAATCATGGTTTCCAAAACATGTTTTTCTTTGTGAAAAATCTATGAATATGCATTAGGAAAAGACAGGAGAGAACAGCTGCACAATCACTAAGTTTTCAAGAGGAGGAAAGGTCACTCTGCAAGCACTTCTTTACTTAATAAATGTTATTCTTGTAAACCATAAATTTGCTTCCATTTTTCCTACCATACAATGTGACAATACAAGCATTGTTATTTATCTGTTGCGTTTTCTGGTTGACAAAAACCATAAAAGGGAACACACTCCACCAAATAGCAGCATACTTTGATTCCAAACCCCCATGGAGAAGAGATCCATGATAAACAAGGAACCATAGTACATGGATTGCACTTAGCATCAGCAAAGGTGTCAAGTCTGCTCTGAATGAGCATACTCTGGCAGGAGAATGCTTATTAATACTAGAAAGTGGAACAGAATCCAAATTAGAGATTAAGAAAACCACTAAAACTCTATTGCTGTCCCACAAGTAGCAACAGCAATGAAGGTTTAGTTTTAAAACACATCCTTCTGGCTGAAATGCTGCAAAAGGGCCGTCAGCTAACCAAAGAAACAAGCTTTTCAGAAACGCTCAGGACAGTAGTACTTTGATATTTCATTAAGTAACACCTCAATTGTGGCTTTTACACACCCATAGGAAGGTCAGATTTAAAAGATGGAGTTTATTAAACAACCAACCCCAACCTGCAACAGTCCAGGCTGCGCCAGCAGCAGGCAGGGACAATATGAGGCCATATTTGCTTGTTCTTTGCCCCTGGGCCTCAGGAGGTTCATGCCAGCCCACCCAGGAAGCAGCAAAGGGCTTCAGCAGCTACTGAAAGTCACTCTAAAATGACATGGCTAAGCAAACTGATTTTATATGATTTCCTGGGGACTTTGGAGGTAACGGGCATGAAGTCACATGTAGGAAGACAGTTCCTCCAGTTTTAAGATCATACCTAATTTTAAAGCCAGTGTTCCCTGTTCGTTTTATACCTTTCCTGCAATGCCATCACATGTCCCACACACGCTGTTTCAAAAGCTCTTTGCTCTCCACAAAATCATCATTCAAACTTCCTGGCAAATGGGAAGGTTTTTTCCCTGGAATATTTGAAAGCAGTTCCTGCACAGATTTATCAGGTCTGCCTCTCCCGCTTGGCTTGCGAGTACTAAATTTGCAGTGTCAGTACAGTTTTACAAATCAGAATTTTATTAAAGACATAAGAAGAAGGAGGGGGGACATGGGGAGAAGTTAAATTTCAATAGCAAAACATGACACTTACGGAAGCTTGTTTGCCGTTTAACAATTTCAAAACACCCCCAAACAGTTGCTAACGCAGCTCCATTCCCACCTGTTTCCTTCTTCCCTTCCTCTCTGCTCCCCTTTGCCCTCCTCAGCAAGTATTCAATGTTCAAAGGGACCAAGTGCAAATATAACTCCAGCTGTTCCTAAGGAAGTAAACTGAATGCTGCTGAAGATCACATATTTGTGCTGAAAAAGGACCCATATTCCTTTGAGAAGACAGCACCAACAATGACCAACCATATCCCTAAAATCCAGGTTTGTGTCATTTTGCTTGCTTTCCTTAAACTCAATGATATAAAACCATTTCATTTTCAAGCTGCATTAAGCAAAGCGTTGCCAGAATGTTGTGATCCTTCCCCTCTGCTCAGCACTGCTGAAACACATCTGGAGTTCACCATAGAGGTAATGAAGGGACTAAAGCATCCATCACACGAGGAAAGACAGAGAGCTGAGGCTGTTCAGCCTGGAGAAGACTCAAGCGATCTTACCAATGTGTGTCTAAATACCCAACACAGGACACAAAGACCGCAGAGCCAGTGGTATCCAGAGACAAGAGGCATGAAATTCAGGAAACTGTCTGATGGTGAGTAAATACTTTTTTATCATGCAGATGATGAAACACTGGAACAGGTTATCCAGAAATGTTGTGTACTCCCATCCTTGAAGATACTCAATGCCCAACTGGACACAGCTCTGAGCAATCATCTCCAGCTGCCCCTGCTTGATCAAGGGGTTAGACTAGAGCATCTTCGGAGGCTCCCTCCAACCTCAGGGACTCTGTGAAACACTCAAGCGAAGAAAATGGGGTAGTCATACCACCTAATGTTTTGCATCCATAGTAGCTGCCTAGTTTCGCTAAATTCCCTCCGTGGGTAGCTGAGAGAAAAAGGGCTCATCCCAAGGACCATTTGGAAAAGATATGCTGGTGACTGCAGTTACCTCCCTCTCATCACTGACTCTAAGCGTGCAGGGACGTTTGCCCTATGTCCCTGCACACAAGCACCTAACTGACAGGGCTACCATTACAGATAGGTAAGAGAGCATTTATCTCAGTATATTTTGGTTGCTTTGACACCTGCCCATGTTCATGTTCTTGTTTTCCCAGCAATCCTGCATGAGCTGCAGGGGGTAGTCAACCAACATCTCTGCAGCCTCATGAGGTCTCTGCATTAGATGAGTCTGCTTGTATGGTCCATGTTTTTCTTGCTCTTCTTTGGCTCTGGGGAATGGGAGAGAGTCATGTGGACTATGCCAGAAGCAAATGACAACACTCACTCTGCCAGCTCAGCTGTGCTGGCAGGCACTTATTAGGTTGGAAGGAAAGCTGTGGTTCATCTCCACCCCTCTGCCCACTCCCAGCCTACAAGCTCACACAGAAACGCGCTGACGCCTGGAGACAACATGTGAAAACCAGGCATTGAGGAGGCACGTGGTGGATGTCTTTCCAATCTTTGACACAATGCAAATCTGTAAACAGTGCATTAAAAACTGGATAGACTGCAACATAGATACATATATAGGGGTAACAAACCCCAAACAATTAAATGCTGGGTGTCATGGGTTTGGCAGTAGCAGTCATTTTTCTCCTTCTTAGTTGGTGCAGCACTGTGGTTTTGACTTGCGGCCTGTGAGCAGCGCTGATAACACCAATGTTTTTAGTTACGGCTTAGTGATGTTTGGTATGGCCAAGGACTTTTGGAGCCTCATGCTCTGCCAGGGAGGAGGGGGAGCCAGGAGGAAGCAGAGACACGACACCTGACCCAAACTGACCAAAGAGGTATTCCATACCATAGCACGTCATGCCCAGGATGCAGA
>JAOEHY010031418.1:0-76861 GCA_025447955.1 Psilopsiagon aurifrons | reverse complement strand
GACGTCACGCCGGAGGGCGGAGACTCGGGCCGGGCCCCGCCCCCCGGTGCCATTTAAGGCGGCGCGGCGGCGGTGGCGGGGCTCAGGCGGGCGGCAGCGGCGGCGGCTCGGGCTTGGGCTGTGCAGGGCACCGCTTCGCAGCCACCGTCTGCAGCGCGCTGATTGCGGGGTCGCGCCTCCCGCACCCCCCACCCCCGAGGGCGCGGGGCAGCCTCTGCCGGGACTTCATGTCTGTGCTGTGTCCCCTGCCCTGGTGAGTGCAACGCGCGGTTAATCGGTACCAACCGCTTCTCGCACAGGGGCTCTCTGGGGGGTTATGGCCGCTGCTGTGACCGGGGGGGGGGCTGAAAGTGGAGCCCGCTCTTCCCGGGATGGGGCCCTGGAAAGTGTTTTCCCGGGAGCGGGGAAAAAGAGGTGGCAGCGGCGGGATGAGCGGCATCGGAAGAACCGCCATCTGTGGGAATTTGCTTCGTTTTGTCGAGCTGGGAATGCCATTAAGGCTGCAAAAGCAGCGCTGGAATTGGCGCCGTGCGAGCCGCTGGTATGGGAAGTCCCGGAGGTTGTAAAATAAGTCAGCGGGAGCTAAAACATAGCAGCTTGGAAAAAAGGGGGGAAAAAGACCAACCCCCGCAGCGCTCTCACTTTGTTGAGTGTTTTTTTACTTTCACCCCTTAGGGGGCAGAGCTGGAGGAAGTGGAGAAGTGGAGCCCTGCTTTGGAAGCCTCCCGAGGGGTTCGCGAGGGTTTACTCATGGGGAGCGAGCCAGGGAGATGCTCCCAGGGGCGGCGGGGTGGCGCTGGTTTGCGAGGTGCTGAGATTTTGCACCCCTTTTTCAAAGGGGCAGGAGGGAGTCCAGAAACAGACTGCCGACAGCCTCTGCTGCTTGCTTGTCTATCACGATGCCACTTAGATCTTGCTTGGTCTTCCTGCAGCCCTTCAGAGCATTTGAATGCTGTCTTTTGTTTCTAGCCCTGATTATCTGAAATCAGCTGAAATGACTGAAGTGATGATGAACACCCCAGCTATGGATGAGATCGGGCTAAGCCCCCGCAAGGATGGCCTGTCATATCAGGTGAGTGCTTTACTAGCTTCTTAGGAAGTAACCTCCTATGGAATTGCTTAGGCTGGACTGCAGACTTGCTCTAATGTACCTTTCCATAGCCTAATCGCAGGTCTTGCTGTAGTGAGAACTAGTCAACAGACTGGAATGCTTGCTTGGCAGGGGATGGCTGCCTAAAATATCACAGACCAGATTGGCAAAGGACTTGGTTGTTTCCAAAGGGATTGAGCCCCTACACATTCAGTGTTTAGGGGGGCACGGGGGGGGGGACACGGTTAAAGAAGGGTTTGCGCCACTCACTGGGCTGAGAGGACTTTTGAGGTATCTGCAGCATGGCATAGAGGTGACCTGCCTAGAGCAGGGGGGAATTGTTTATATGGTAGTTAGAATTTTTGGGTCTGTTTCTTGGTTATCCAGACTTGCAGTCCTATTTGAGATGGTAACACTCTTCTGTAAGATATGGTGAAGCCCAGAAACAGCCTAAACAAGCCTTGAAATGTCACTGGAGATAGCAGTGTCTGAAGGCATGAGCTGCATTCGTTCTGCAAGTTCTGAATGATGTCAATAGCTATTAACCTCTAGGTCAATGAGTGGGGTTCAGATGTGGTCTTAGAAACTAGCTTGAACCTTAATCCTTTAGTCTCAATATCCTTTTAGTTTCCTAGCTTGTAGTTAATCAAAGGGCAAGTTGTGCATCTTAGCCTACTAGATCCATGTTACCCTAGTCTTCCAGGAGACTTGTTGATGGAGTTTAACACAGGCGATGTGTGTGTGCAGATGACTCGCATCTGGTCTGTGCGTTGAGTGACTCTTAACTGGCAGATCCCGATGCAGGGCTTTTCATTTGCAGATGTTACACAACCTGCACAGAGGCAGTTGCTCTAAGTGTACGTTCAAATGAGGCATACTGTTGTATACTTGCATATTTACATCTGAAGAATGAGCTACAAGGCAGCAACGATGCACTGAAGCATGAAATCAACTGAAGTTTGGGGCCTCCAGCCAAAGCCATGGGGAGGAAGGGGGGCTGCATTGCTTTGGATCTGAATAGTGCAAGTTGTTTGATTTATACCTGTGCTGTGCCTCACTGCTCGAGTTAGTGGAAAGCATGTGGCCTGTCTTTCTTATAGAGGGACTGTACAGCACTGAGAGTGTTTGTTAAACCTGAAGCAATCAAACTAGCCTGTATGGGATTCTCAGTTGTCTTTTATGGTCACCTTATGAAGAGGCTTAACTGAGTCAGGTCAATGTCTCTATTTACCTATACAAATTTTCCAGCGAGAAGCAGGATGTAGGTGCCCTGCTTGTTCTAATGATTGCTTCAGTGAGGTTTTTCCCTTGATGCTAATGACCTTGATAAGTCTACTTGGGACAACTGAGGAACAGGCCTGTTCAGTTTTGAGTAGATCATCTGAACATGAAGGCATGTGAGTCATAAATGCTGGCAACTCATATCTATGCAGGGCTTTTGTGTCCTGGATCTCTTCTCTGTAGTGGTCGAGTCATAGATTACTTCTTTCAAATGCCTGCACTAGCCGGGGGCTACCTGCCAGTACTTTACCTTGATGTAAGCCAAACTGATAGCAGGAATGGTTGAGGTGTTGAAATGTATGATCCTGATGGAGTACTAGCAGCGCATGCGCTGTGTACAAGGCCTGTCACTAAATCAGATTAGTGTAAAGAGGATTGGGGAGCAGGCTTCTGCCTTCTCTGGCTGAGGATGTCACAGTGTAGATCAAGGTAAGTTGAAAACATCCTTAAAGGGCTGAAAACTCAAAACAGCAAGGACAATTCTGATGCAAATTGCATCATGAACTCTTTGTTCTGCCTCAGGCTTTGGCACTTCGTGCTTCATCTTGCTCATCATGGAGACAGTTTGGTACATGGACAACTGTATGCTGGTCTGAGGGCTGTAGTGCAATAACTTAAAACCAGACAGGGCTAATGGAGCATGACTGCTCCTACACTGGGGCTTGTTGTTCTAAGCCGCAGCATCTTCCCCTGCTCATCTGCAGTTGCACACTTGGAGTGTGCGCATAACAGCCTTTGGCTGACTACAAGAGGCAAAAATGTGAAGCCAGAACTGTGAGAGGAAAACCAGAAAAACCTTCAAGACCAAAAGTTCAAGCAGTTGAATTGGGATTTACTTTGCTACAGAGGGGACCTCAAACCAAGGTTCAGAATACCCCTCTTCAGGCTGTGTAGAGCATGGACTGCCTGGGAGGTGGTCCGTAAAATGCTAGCTGTGAGCTTGGGGGCTGCTTCTGCCACCATGTGCCGACATGAAACTCTGGACCAGATGAAATGGTGCAGCAGCTTTGTGGGAACTGTAAAGCACTGCTGCAGACAGACTTGTCCTACCAGCAGCACTGTTCCAAAGTGGTTTTGCCTCTACTTGGAAGCAAACTGAGGAAACTAACACATACCCTGAGTATAAACTTCGGCAATCTGATTCCTCTGTCTTGTGGAGTTCACTGAACTTCAGGGCTCCTGTCTATCTCACGGGTTACGGAGGGAACTTTGCTTGTCAACTTCTTTCTTCTGCCTTCTCTACCCCCTTGCCTTTGCTCATGGAGTGTCTGCCTAGACATCAGCTGAAGCTGTGCACCTTGCCCCAGTGAAGCTTCCTGGCCTTTGCTGGGCTGCCCATTGCTGCTTTTTAAGCACTGGTGCGAAAAAAACCTCGGACTGCCGAAGTCATCTGTGTGTAGGCTTAGTAATTTGTATGTTTCCACTTGCAAAATGCACTTTCTCAGCATAGAAATGGCTTTCTCCAGTTCATATGCAAAATGTTTGTAAGCTAATGTGCTAATTTGAAAAGCTTTCTATGTAAAGCAGCTTTTATTACTGTATTTGTGCTGTAAAGCTGCTCTCTGAGCCCCCTGCAAATGGTTTAGCCTGAGCAGAAATGAATGGTGAAATCGGGGCATTAGTCTCAGATCAGAACAAGGTGGTATAGACCAAACAGAAGATGCAGCTTTAGAGATGATGTCATGCTGGGTCTTGTGCCTGCAGTGAAGAGCTATTTCTGGATCTTTAATAGATGTCCCATAATTCCCATGGGACTTACTAACCAAAAAACTCCTTGAAATGCAACTGATGGCTCAAGATGCCCCTGCTGCAAACAGATGTGCCTATGGAGGGCTTCATGGGCTTCCTGCCTGGCAGTCTCCACAGAGCCAGGTCCTTTTCACTGCTGGTCAGAGCTAATCTACTGTTTCTTATTTCCTAGCCCTTAGATATACCTGTTCTCTGAAAAGCCTCCTTAGCACTCTGACAGCTTGTCCTCTGCTGCCATAGCACAGCAGCACAAATGATGCTACAGAAACCAAGGCTGAATTAATCATTTCGTGGAGCTGTTGTCAAGAGACTGCCTTGCTTCTTGGAAGTGGAGCGGGGTCTGAGCACAACTGAAATCACTTTAGTGCCCAAAGTGTTTTATTTTGAGCCGATGCTGCGTCCTGAGTTGAGTGTGCTACTTTGCTGCAGACTGGCTTGCTGGTCCTGTGGGACCTTAGGTTCCCTTTTAGGACATCAGCTAGTGGAGGCTCAGCTTGCCTCATGCCACCATCTGGGATTTGGTTGTCATGGGGAGCTTGAGCTCTTTAGGTCATGATCACATCATGCTGGTATCTGTCTAGGTTAATCACATCTGCAGTTAGCTGTGAATCATGCCAGACTGAATCTAGGTAAATAGGCTTAATGCTCTACCTGGTGTCTATGGTGAAAGCTTGGGCTGTCTCTGTTGGTGGGGAAGTAATATTTGGTGAATGCAACACCTTCACCAGCACCTGTGGAGCATTGACTTTCTCAAGGAGCTGTGGTGCTTGGTGCCGAGGAGTTCAAGCTGCATCAGCTACCTCATCCCCGCAACCTAAACTGTGCGACCAACACATTACTGATCCAGAGGCTGATGGCAAAGGGTGGAAATTGAGCTTCCTCTAATAGCTTTGCTTGCTAGTAGGTGCTCCATGTCTGTGCAGCCTTGATTTGTGCAGGGGAAGTCCTGTGATAGAGCTGGCACAAGCTACTACGGAAGGTCTTGAGACTGGGCTGCAAAAAGATGGGGTTAGCAAGCCAGTTGAGGATAACTTCCTCACACAGCATATCCGGTGCATGTTACTAGACGAGATCAGTAGACTGAGTCAATGTGTATTCCAGGGTCTGGGATGTTAGATGAGGGCAGAAGCAGGATATGGGATAAACAGAGCCAAAACTTCTCGTGTTAGCAGCTATGCTATGCAAAAAAAGTGTTCCACTGAGATGCAGACAGAAGACAACAGCTCAGTACATCTCGGTGTATGTGTTTTCTTCCCTACTTGATACCTTGTTCCTCTCATGGAAAATTGCCGTCCTGTATGAAGTTTCCCTGCCACTGTGTTCCAAGATAGGACAATCTGTGACTGGGGAGTTGTCGTAGTTCATAAACCTGAGTCACAGGCTGCTGAGTGCATACTGGATGGAGCTTGATTTTGAGACATGACTACTTTGTGAGTAAATGTAGGCATTAGCACTGTTAGAGCTGGAAAATTCCTCTGAAGAGGGCCCTGAGATGATTTAAGTATTTCCTGAAGTGAGCTTGCCATGCTGCTCTGTGGCAGTAAAGTTTTAAGAGCTGAAATGATGACCTGGGATTTGGAATATTGGCTTGATACTGCTGACGAGGCATAAAAATTGGCTTCCTTTTTCTACTGTGAGGGAGAGTGATACGTGTACATCGGGGCATATTCTGTACCTGAAGTGGAATGCCTCTCAGTATAGACTTTTCAGTCTTGGATAGTTTTACCGTAGTGAAGCAAAGCTTCTTTTCCTCCAAGACAGTACCTTAATTTGGAAAGATCTCATTGCTTTAGTCTCCCTGTAATAGAATTGAAACAGTTTTCATCCCCATGGGAGGAGAGACAAGCATTTCAACTATGGTTGTTGGTATGGAGGACACATGTGGAAGTTGTTTTGAGTTTACAAGTGTCAGTTGGATTATTGTAGTGCTGAACTAATCCTCTTAACTGTCTGACATCTCTCCTGCTTTTGGTATTTCTCCATCCCTGTGGATGCTGAGAAGAGGGTATGAGCCTCCCCAGGGCAATGGAAACTTTCCATTCTTGTTGTCAAGGCTTCATTCAGGGATAGAGCTGGATCATCTGAAAGAGGCAAACATGATCTAAAATCATTTCAAGCTTCTGTTTCAAGTTCTGTTTTTCACTGCCTGCTCCAGCTGCGAGGCAGCAGTTTGGTTGATTTGTAGGTGATCTGGGTCAGTCCATAAGGAGAGTGGTTCCCAAAACACCGTCTGGAGAGGCCTTCATTTTGACTTGTTGCCAGTGAGAAGCTGTGTTGAGTAGTGCAAGAAGGAACATGTATGTCCTCTTTGGGCTCAAAAGGTGTTGAATGTATCTCTCCATGGGCTTGGAATTCGGGCTCAGCTCCAGAAGGGGGGCTCTGCAGAAGCAGTTGCAGCCTCTCATGCTGCATCATGCAAGCGGGTTGTATAAGAGGTCTTTGAATTGCTGCTAAGTTTGGTTTTAGGTAGCCACCACAACCACTTGTCTTTCCCATCAAGTGACCAGGTCAGCTAGAAGTGGGCATCTGCTCCACTTGTGTGCAAGGTGTCTCCCCCTGATGAACAAGGAGAAGCTACCCCCTTGCTGCTAGGCTCTTTGGGTGGTGGGGAGATGCAAAGTGTTCCTCCCACATGCATGAGCTGGGTACTGAGAGCAGAAAGGCTCATAGGCAGGCTTTGCTTAGGCAAGCTGCCCTGGCTGCTGTGCAGAAGGGTGCAGAGCTCACAAGTCAGAGCTGAGCTGCTGCATTCCCAGTGAGGACGTTGCTGCAAGCTTGAAAGCTGTTGTTTTTCCTTCCCATTGTGTAAATCTGGAGTGAGACCAGATTAGGCATATGGGACCAACAAATGCAGCGTGACACTGCTGGTGTGGGGCAGCAGAAAACTGGTGCTTGCTTATTTTAATAGTCTGGCAGTGCAGCTTGTTTTGGGGTGAGTGGGGAGGCTGTTTTGGATTAATTTTCCTTGTGGCTTCCCCAGATGTACCGCTCAGTCTTAATGTGAAGCCCTGTTTTCTTTGGTCCCGATGCTTGGCCTGCCATGACACCCTGCTCGTCACATGTGAGGAAATCTGCCTTTGTGTAGTTTTTCCATTGAGCGTCCACACCCCTTGAAAGTGCAGTTGCAACATCTCCCTTCACTCTGCCTCGATGATTAAAAAGCATGACTTAGTGGAAAAAATCCTGACCTTCTTGGGTTCGGCCTGTCCTGCAGCTGTTTGAGATAAGATTGTGCCGGGGTTTGTCAGTATTAGAAGAGCTGCGCACCACGTTTTGTGGGTATTTGTTTGTAAGGAAGTGGCTGCTACTTAGTTTCTGGAAAAAATCTGGCAGGCTGTTTTCAAAGAAATTGCTCCAATTTGACCTAATGTGCTTAAAATGATAGCAGCCAAAGGTTAGTTTAATTATTATACTCCTATTTTTCTTGCACAGGAGGCTGTTTTCATGACATTATCAGCTTATGTAACCTCCTGAACCACACTTCTTTTTTCCATTGCAACCTTCTAAACCATGCAATGTCAGGGGTGTTTTTTTTCCTATCCTGAGTTTAGATAATGAGTTGATGCTTAAAAGCCACTGACTGAACTTCCAGTAACGCACCACATATCTGAAGCTGCCTTTGTTTGGCCAAGCAGAAGCCACAAAACTCCCAGAAACAGTTATGCTGGGGGTGACTAATAGCAAATAGCTCATCCTGCAGCGCTCATGTTCACATGGCCATGCTCAAAGACCTCCCTTGCTCTTGTGCACCTGAAAAGCATATGGTGGGTGGTATAGAGGGAGCTGGGCTCCTGCACCACCCTGCCCAGAGCCAGATGGGTCGTGTGAACAGCCCTAGTTGTGCATTTCCTTCAGGTAACCTTGTCAGACTGCATTAAGTAGTGACCCAATGGCTTTCTCATGTTGGTAACCTGGTTGTCCCAAAGCTTTGGATGCAGTGAAGAAGCTGGACAGTAGAACACAGAATATATTGACAAAGGAGGTAATGGTGTTGTTAGCTGCTAGGCTAAAGAACAGGTTGCTGTGATGTTCCACTTTGGGGTTTGGGCCAGGGCTTACCGAGGTGGTGGGTACCTGCATGGTTGGTATGAGGAGGCTGATGCTTTATGGTCAATGCTTAAGGTTCCTTGATGGGGAGCTTTTGTAACTAGAGCCACAAAGATCAAAGCACATCAGATCTTGCTCTCAGACGGAGGTGCTTGTGAGCAGCATGCCTAAGGCTGGTAGTTCTGTTCCTTGCAAAGATGCTCTTATAGCTCACTTGAATTCAGGTGGTGTTTGAAGGAAAGTATGGTGCCTGACTTCTTGCCCTATCTGCAACCTTGAGGGGTAAACACATTTTGTCATTATCTTGGGGGATGTTTCCTTAAACACCCCCCAAGATAATGATACCTGTAATGCAAAATGGGCACTCTGAAGAAATTCTTTAAAGTAAAGAGGTGGTAATTGTTTAATATTCTGGTTACCAACCACAGGGGTTCTGATGTGCAATTGGTTCTTGTTACCTAGGAATTCTCTTCTGGATGAGCTGGGATTTGAAGCTGTTCCCCTAGTAGGGCATCCTTAAAAGTGACAGCTACCTCTTCAGTTCACATTGTGATTTGAGTCATGCAAAGCTCCTGCTAAAACTGCAGTTGGCAGTCTTTCCTGTTCCCATGTCTTTGCCTCAGTTCAGAATCTAAGTGTGCATGCTATTGGCACTGCCAGCAAGTATGGGCTCTGGTGCTGCTTTAGTGTACGAGCTTGTCCATGTGGAATGGAATGGGTAAGGTACTGCTCTGTGCATCCTGAGGGGCTGGAGATAACGGGTCCTCATTCCTTGCACAAGAAATACGGTGCATAATTGCTGACTATGCTGCAGGTACCTCCTGCCTGAAGAAATACAGTTCAGTCTCCAGCACATCCATAAAATGATTGTCTTTCTGCTGAGTCTGCTGAAGTGTGGTAGCTGTAGCATGCAGAACAGTGCTAAAATTGTCTCTAAAATGCAGCTGAACTTCTCTTTCAGTCTGGTGCTGTGGCTCTGGAGAGGTACCAGATGCAGGCCCTTGCTGCAAGGGTCTGGACTGCTGTAGCACTGGGTTGCCATGTGCCTCCTCTCCCCTCCAGCAGCAGAGCCTGCAGCACAAGCCTGTTCTTGTGTGCAGCTTGACCAGCAGCAGGAAATGAGATCTCAGATTGTCTGATCGAGATAGCTCTGTGTGCAAACTCATGAGCATTAATGCAGAAGCAGTGGGTGAGGATGAGGTGTGTTTGGATAAATATCCAAAAGGGCAGATGCCTATTTGCTGAGCACTATCCAAGCAAGCATGTGCTTTGGAAGCCTCTTGGGTAGCACTTGTTTCCAGTACTCAGAGATTAGAGAAGCTTATTTCCAAGTTCAAGAAGCTTTCCATCACTCAGTGGTTTACTTTGTGCCCAGACAAGTCTACCCTGAGGGACCCGAGTGTCTTGAGTTGGATTTCGGCTAGGACTGCTTGAAGGCAGCCCCTCTCACAGGCTGTTTCTTGTCTCTTTCAGATCTTCCCTGATCCGTCAGACTTTGACCGCTACTGTAAGCTGAAGGACCGCCTGCCCTCCATCGTGGTGGAGCCGACGGAGGGCGATGTGGAGAGCGGCGAGCTGAGATGGCCACCTGAGGAGTTCCTCGTGCAGGAGGAGGAGGAGGAAGAGGAGGAAGAAAACTGTGAAGACGCAAAGAAGGACAACAAGGAGCAATAAATGGCATCAGAGGAAAGGCAAGGGACTGCACCCTTCTGAAGGAAGAGCCACCTTCTTTTGAAAGTCTTTTTAAAGGAAAAGACAAGTTCAACTTTGCACCTGCGAGATCTTAGTTATTTTGTAATTCTCTGTATTGAGAACTGAAGCCCTCGGTGTCACCAGACCTCCTGAGGAAGGAAGGAAGTAACGCAGAGAAATGTTTGCTGTTCTCGAGATCATTATCTGTATTTTTTCTGAGGTGGAGGCAGCAGTGAAATTCCAAGCACATGGCAGAGGGTGACCACGCGAGGGACCGCTGGAGGGGGGAGCTCGGGGAGGGGGAGGAAAGCAGAGGTGGCAGTGCTCCATCCGGAGCTGCCTCCAGCTAAAAGCGTGAGAACAGAGCTGTAATCCCTCAGATTTGCCTTTCTTACAGCTTCCATTTGTGTGTTGGGGGGTGGAAGGGTGTCCATAGCGAGGCATGGCTGAATGCTCTACTGATGAGGGGCCTGTAGCTGTCCCCGGTTTGGCACCTCCGAGGGTAACATGAGCGTCCGTAGGAATAATTGGGTTTCTTGCTCTTGCTGTTGAGCCTGTTTTCCAGCCACTTTTCCCAAAGCTGTTTTTCCCCCCTCTGCCTTTAGACTCTCCATTGCTGAACAGCTGTATTTGCAGGGTAATATTAGGCTGCTGCTTGTCATCTCTACTGCGAGGCCCTAGTTTATCTTGCAGGTGGTTAGTGTGAGGTAATGCGCATTGAATGGAAAGATGCTTTTGTCTGCAGCAAGAGCTCACTTAGGTTTGAACACCTCAGATTTTCCTCTCCTGTTTGCTGAGGCTGCTTTGGTCTCATCTTGTACAGTACCCAAAGCCAGAGGTTGGAGGTTAAGCCTCCTTACCTTGGTGTCCATGAGGCTGTAGGGTTTCATGTCTCCACCTTGCTGGTCAATGGGCTTGAGGGAGCTGGGGTGGAGGATCACTTCCAGCTTTGCACTGCAGGACAAGCTGGTAGGGGTGTGCATTGTGGGGAATGCTGCCAGACCTGAGGTAATCCAAAGATGAAACACTCGGATCTAGTGTGGATCACCAGTGGGAAAGGGGGGTTTGTAGCAGGGGTCTGTTTGGAGAGGATTAGCCTGGGTGTCCTGAGAGAAGATGTGGTTTTGCTTCATAGCAAGGGGAAAACATTCATGAGCTGCAGAGTGGCTTGCGGAGTCTGTGATTGTGTCCTCTTCGCCATATCCTGCTTCAAGGAATAGTCATCTGTCTGTTTGGGGAGGAGGCCAGTCTGCTGCCAGACAGGGTAACCTGCTGCTTTGCTGGAAAGAGATCTTGCAGCTTTGGGGACCAGCTTGGGAGCCAGTTGGTCTTGGAATAGGATGAGAACAGGTACCACCTAAACCAAATCTGGGGTCATAGAAGAGAAAAAGAAATGTCAAGGCCTTAACCAAACTTTCATAATAATCCCAGTGCCACCCCCCTTTGCTTATAACTGGTTCCATTTTTAAAATCTATTTGGACATGTGTGTATTTGTATTTTTAATACCTCATGAGTAGTAAAATGCTGGTGGGGTTGGGAACTGCTTTTAACATATTGGCAGGATTGTTTTAGTCTTGTCTTGCTTGTGTTTAAACATAATGGCAATAATTTATCAGCTCTGCATAACTGTTCCAGACAGATAGGAGTTTGGAGAGGAGTTAGCACAAAGCAGGAGAAATTCAGTGTTCCTACACTGCGCTGGTCTCTGGTCCAGCAACGCAGACCTGGTTATACATGCTCCCTGCCTGTCTTGGTGGACAGTTGGTCACCAAAAGGTCATGATGTGGTGATACCATTTTCTCTAGTGATGGATTCAGCTGTTGTACCTGTAACACTTGTTCTAGTCTTGCTGTCTTACTGGAATGAGCTTGTACACCTGCATACCAGCCAGTCATCTTACTTCTAAGTGTTACTCTATTGGTCTCTACTGTCTGTATCACCAAGTCAAAGCTGTATATCAAAGATATTACCATATGGGCAGCAGTGAGATGGCAATCCTTGGACTTCAGACCTGCTGTCTGCCCTAAAGACTTGCATATTTCTGTCTGCATCCTTTTTTTGGACGTATTGTGTATATTTCTATTTGTTGTTGGACGTATCTAAAGAACAAAGCACTCCAGTAAATCTCCTGTTGTATGATATACATTCTATATTTCTGTAATTCTTTTTGAGCCTCAGGGAGAAGCTAGCATTTTTTTCAAACTACATTTTTGTCACTGTGACAGTTGTAAATAAAGTTTGAAAATGCTTTCCAAATATTCTGCCTCTGTTCTTACTGCCAAAGCGCGTTTGGGATGGTCAACCTTCCAGGTAGCGGCCAGTCCTTGTGCTTGAGGTCTGGGTGTACTGACTTGCAAGGCTAATGCAAATATCAGAATAGACTCATGTCTATCAGTTGAGGCTGTTCTGTGAACTTGGAGATAATTGTTTCATGGATGTGGCTGACCTCGGAGCGTGCCCCATGGGATTATAAGCCTAAAGCAATTTAGGGTGAGGTGCAGCATTTTTGCCTTTATCTTCTTACAGTTGCTTATTGTTGTGTGAAAGGCTGCGGGGAAGTGGTACTCCATCCTGGATCTGGCATCTCCGTATTTATATCTATAATTATCTGTAATCTATATCTTCCCCTTTATCTAACCTTTCAGAGCAGAAAGTTATGGAGAGCAGAGGATATTCATACCTACTCTTAGTACTAATGCAGTACCTGTGCATGTTCCCTGCTTCTGCTGAGCAACACGCATGAAAAGAAGCCTTGCCATGTGGAGTGCTGTAGGGGTCTCAGCTGAGCTACCTGGGTTGTCTGCTTTGGCTGGTTTGGGTCTACAGATCAACTCTCCTTGAGTAGTTGGTTGCACCTTGCCACACACAGATGGCTGTGTGCTTTGGCTCATAGTGCTGGAGGGAAATGGCATTTTGGAGTGTGATTCTGAACTTGTTTGGTACCAAGGCAGTGTCCTGGGTGTGGAAATCTGACCCTGTCAGGATTCAGTAATTCACATAGTGCACGTAATGAGATTAAATTTTCCACTGAAACCCTGGCAGTAAGAAGCAGATGCCCTGGAATGCCCCTATCTTTCAGATACATGGAGAGAAGTTCCTGTGATTTAGCAAGTTACAGACTCTAATCTTAGACATGCAAACAAGCTGGATTGAGGCTAGGGTGTTATGTTTACATGAGACTAGTTTAAATTCACTAACTAATGACCCTCAGATTTAATGCTTGATTTGAGATAATACTTAACATGAGCCTCACAGTTCAAAGATTGATTGTATAATGCTCAACTCTCATGGATGTTCTGGAGCATACCGTAAATGCAATATTGAAGCTTGCCTCTCCTTCAACCTTTATTTAAGATGCCTTGATTCTTCCCCTCCTTAGGTGTGTATTTACTTGTAGAAGCTGCTGCAACATTTCCCAGATGAAGCACCGTACCAGAAGGAGTGAAGATGTTTAGTCCTGCCCCAGGAAGTTTCTGATTGAAATACAGCACTGGTTATGGAAACTGCAAATGAATTGAACTTGTCTGCAGTCTGCTTCACAGGAACAGGTTTTTCAGGCTCGCGTCAGAATGCAGCCACTTGCTGTTTCCTGATGCATCATGCTATTTTGGGGTTGGTGCAGAAAGGATGGCCCTGAGCAGGCTCACGTTGCCTGTGGGTCTTTGTTGGATGAGCTTGGAGCAGTGCTGGCAGGAGATTGGTGGGGAAAGGGGCTCTTTCCTGGTCCCCTGCTCTAGCTGTTGTGGTCAATGGACTGGCATCAGGAGATGAAAATGGGCTTGCTGCTGAATGGGTGTCCCTGAGTCATCTCAAGAACTTGCTGGGTGGCATAAGGACTTTTCTTTGTACATGGAACAATGATTCTTTTCCTGGCTCTTACTTAAACTTGAGGCGTTTGTCCTCCTCAAAGCTTTGCCCTCTATTTGCAACTGATGACACAGCAAGCTGTGCACTGCTGCCCTGCTTAGTTCAGCCTGTGTTCAGTCTCTCAGATACTTCATTTATTGTTATTGGTGTGCATCCACTTGTGGTTGGCTTTGTCAAGGCATAGTCACTTGAAGCATGCTACAGATGAGCTGTTGGCATCTGGCTTTGCATATGTTTGGGCAGAGCTAGGCAGAAAGAGCCTTTGTCCGTGAGCACAAAGATAATTCACCACCAGTGCTGTAAGTGGGGAGCAGCCACCCACTGGGTACATGTCCTCCTAGTGTAGGTCTGAGTCCTGCTCGTTGCAAGCAACAAAAGAGCTAACGCTACCTTCCAGGTGAGCTGTCTCCTTCCCATTTTAGCACCTGTAGGAAGCTCCCAGGAGCTGAGAACATGGAGTTTCATCCCTGTCATGTTGATCTGCTTTGAGATGCCTTTAAGCACAATCAAAACCAGAACACAAGCCTGCAAATGCTAGCCTAGTCACCTGTAACAAACTAAGGGAGCGAGAAGCAATGGCCTGTAATACATTTGCTCTGAGCTCTCAAAGAGCAATCATGGGCCCCAAACATGTCTGTGTACGTGAACAATTGTTATCCCTAAATCCTTGCTTGAGAAGAAAAGCTCTCTGTGTTTCATGGCTCAAATGATGCCTTTTTGTGTATGTTTGGACAGAAAAGGAGCTGTTTTAGGAAAGCGAATGCCTGGACCTAAGAGCAGCACTGCAGCATATAGTTATGCACGTGTCCAAATTCACCCCCAGCCAGTGGCATCCACGTAAATGCATTTGTGCTTCCGGGAGCATGTTGCAAATTCATGTCTGCCCCTCTTGCTGCAAGGTCATCAGTGCTGTGCTTCAGGATCTCCTGCTAAGAAGCTGAGACAGAGGGTGGATCAGGTTGGTACCTGCACAGGAGGGCTGCATACAAAGGCATGGGGTCTCCCTTCAACTGCAGCTCTGTCCAGGTCCTCCCAGATGCCATCAGCACTGATAGAACAGTGGCTGTGGCTTTTCAGCCACTCTGGTTAAAAAGGTGCCTCCTTCCTACAGCTATCATTCTCCTTTGAAAGGGAGTGCAAGCCTGGCTGGAGAGCAGCTCTGCTGGAGTAAGCTCCAACTGGTCATGGCAAAAATGAAAGCTTGTGAGCATTGCTTCTAGGAGGGGAAGAGGTTTCAGGCCCAACACAGAGAGGAACAGAGTGCAGAGAAACCTGCTTCACCCAGGAGATGCCCAGGGCTGTGGCGATGGGCAGAGCTGGAGAAAAGATCAGCCAAGCGAGGAAGGGCCTATGGGCAGAAAGGGGAGGAGGATGGGATGGGGTTGCAAGGTGTGATACTGGGGGGCTGCCCTGTTGAAGGTCCATGGTTTCATGCCCAAAGGGCAGCTGAGATGCACCCACTGCCCTCCACAGCTCCAAATGTTCACTTGGTGAAAACTCACCTGGAGGAAGGGGTGAGTGGGGCTCTGCTCTGTCATGCTGTGCCAACGGTCACAGCACGAGCTGAAATCTTGGGATAGGTGCTTGTCACACCTTGGTGCAGTTTGGGTGCCAGAACTGGAGACAGACCAGCTGGGGAAGGACTACAGAGCCTGAAAATGTCTTCAAGTACAATGAGCTAGTGAAACGCCATCAGCAGAGATGTCTTTGGTAGGGCTGGAGCACACATAAATCCACTGATGAGGCTCTGGTACCACCCAGATGTGGGTCATCACTGCCTGGGGATGGTGGGAAGCCCTTGAGTAGGCTCAAGGCAAGAGAAGTAAGTTTTGTTGCTTTTTCCAATCAGACTTTACGCTGTTGGTGCAGAGTTTTTCCCCCAACCCACATTATCAGCTCCAGGAGAGATGTTCTGTGCTTTTTTCCACATCAAAACAA
Source organism: Psilopsiagon aurifrons (assembly GCA_025447955.1). Classification (NCBI taxonomy): domain Eukaryota; kingdom Metazoa; phylum Chordata; class Aves; order Psittaciformes; family Psittacidae; genus Psilopsiagon; species Psilopsiagon aurifrons. Next base: position 61,196 of record JAOEHY010031418.1, on the reverse strand, counting down.
AAAATCCCAGCCCTGTACTTGGGGTCAGAGACTTGTACTTCACCTGCCAAAGACAGCAAAGTCAGGTCAAGGAGAGGGGAAAGACAGCAGTGGCTGGTGGCCCAAGTGAGTGAGGCCTGGAGTGGTGAACCCCTGCCCATGACAACAGGCAGTGTTCTCAACTAAGGCATAACAAAGTCAGACACTCTATTTTGAGAGCCTGGAGGGGTGGGAAGACTGAGCAGGGTGGGAAGCCGCAAAGGAAACATGCATTTGAGCACTTGTTCACTGCCAGAGCTGTAACCACACAGGGTTACCTTAGCAGCGACCATCAGCTTCATCTGATAAAAATAAGTAAGGAAGTCAAGTGTACGAGAGGGAGAGGATGTCAGAAGCCAAGCATGAAAATGTCACAGCAGCTTGGCTTTTATTTTCAGTGTTTCCTTCTTTATTCTACCCCCAGCCAGCTCAGGAGCCCAGGTATTTCCTGCTTCGTGACTCCCAGAGTGTGTCCTGCCACTAAGTACCTCTCTCCCAAACACTTCTGCCTACACGGGCACACAGTGGTGTGCATGATGCCCTGCCATACCTGCTGGGAGCCAACAGCTCTGCTGTGAGCTGCAGAGATGGAGCTACAGTGAGGCAGCTCCCCTGGGGTTGCATCGGCTGATGCCTTTGGTTATGGCCTGCAATGATGGGGATCAGTGCAAGGGAAAATATGGGAATATAATCCGCTCCTGCTGTGCTCCATGAGGAGACAGCCCAGGACTGCAGCTTTCTCCAGCTGTGCTGGGGGAAGGAAGAAGGGTGTCTGTATTAGAGGGGCTTAAACTCTTCCCCACAGGCTCTCTGCATTCAGAAGCATGACCCGGGCGGGTTGCAGTCAGCTCCACAAATATTTGTCAAGCACAAGCCTTCCTGAGCAGTGTCTGACGACTCTTTTCCACTGTGGTCGCTGCCAGTGCTGTGGCTGTCAAGGCTGCTTTGGATGCTGCCCGTGGGGGTGAAGACCAGCCCCTGCTTCAGAGAGAGCTGTGGTGGGATTCCCCCCGGGTAAAACAGTGCCTGTTTGGTGGCTGGCATGGCAACACCTCTGGGTAGAGGTGAGCTGGATGGAGCTGGGTGGCTTCATTCACCCTGCACAGCCTTTTAAGCAATTCTGACACTGAACGGGTGGGTTTCACCTGGTAATGATCCAGCTAATGGGTTTTGGGATACCCTTGCAAGGAGGGGATGCAAGGGGGGGCATTAGAGCAGGGTCTCATGCATGAACTTGCTCTGAGGAGGGGACTGAGGGCTCATTAGTCCTCACCAGGCTCAGCTGATCCATACTGTGGTTATTATCCCCTGCACTGGAAGACAAGGAACTCTGTAGCACTCAATCTCAAGAGTTGCATCCCCATGGGATGCAGAGCTGGGCTGAAATGGGATTTGCTGAAACCCACAGTGCTCAGGTGCCAGTTCCTGGCTGGGTTTGCTATGGGTCCCTGTGTGCAGCAGTGGGGAGATCCTGCAAGTGATCATATAGAGCAGGCAAGAGCCATGCTGTGTGCCACCGTGCACCCTGCCCATGCTTCCAGATGGAAATCTGGGCTGTCCTTACCCATTCCAGAGCCTTTCTGAGCTGCTTGCTGCAGCGTGCTTCACAGCCCCTATCCTGCCCATCTGCTCCTCTTCACACAGCATCCTTCTTAGTGGCAGCCCTAAACACGTGGGCAGTTAAATCTCTGTAACTATTACAGACCTCTATAAAATGTAGTTGGCCACAGTTTGCATGGAGTATAACAATTAACTTCAGTGGGTATTTGATGCTTTATAGAGGCTTGCCACCAGCAACTTCCTGCACCGTTCTCTTCCAACAAGCCTAAGACGTTTGTATCCAGGGGCAGTTCCTGGTGCGGTGAAACAGCAGTCAGTTTTGAGGAAACCTGATTGGAAGGAATCTCCAGAGCCACTACTGTCAGGAAAGATAGTTGATTTGGCTGAGTTTCACCGGGGAGCCAGCAAAAGGCTCCCAGTTGCAGACCCTGTGATGCCATCTCTCTGCCACTGGGCTAGCCCTTACTGCGGTCTTTCAGTTCTTAAAAGGAGCTTATAAGAAAGATGGGGAGAGACTTTTTAGCAGGGCCTGTTGTGAAAGGACGAGGGGTGATGGTTTTAAACTAAAAGAGGGGAGATTCAAGCTGGATGTGAGAAGAAATATTTTACAATGAAGGTTGTAAAATCCTGGCACAGGTTGCCCAGAGAGGTGGTGGATGCCCCATCCCTGGAGACATTCAAGGCCGGGCTGGATGTGGTTCTGAGCAATCTGATCTAGTTGAAGATGTCCCTGCTCATTGCAGGGGGTTGGACTCAATGAGCTTTGAAAGTCCCTTCCAACCCAAACCACTCTCGGATTTGATGATTGTATGCTGAACTGCCTCTGTTGTAATTAAAACTTGGGTGTCTACCTTGAGATAATTGTTAGGTCTCCTCCTGTACTCCACAGAATAAGGTAAACACCTCCAGATACTGATTCATTTTAACAGCCTATCTGGAAAGAAAGACTTGTTGGAGATCATCTGCCTCTCCCTAACAAAAAAAGTGTAGATAACCTTGTAGCTTGTATGCCCGGCTCTCAGGCAGCTGAAGCTAGATGAGCTGAACCTCACCCCTAGTTTCTTCCATGCTTTTGCCTGGTTGGGTTTGCCCCTTCATATGTCAATGCCTCTGTTTCTATAGCATAAAAAGATCTATACATCTATGACCAGCCATTTTGCATCCACCCATTGGACTGAATTCACCGTAAACTTCTTGTTCCTAAATCACCACAAAAAGACCTCCAAATCTGGGCATTGGTGACATGAAGTGACAGAACGGGGTGAAAAAATACCCAGTGGGGAATGGGAAGAGTGAAGAAACCAAGGTAAGAATGTGCAGTGAAAACCATGGAGGTGGAAGGAGAGCTTGCAGAGGCAAAGCACATGCAGTACGTGGTGATGTACAGGTAGTAAAATGCTTTGTGAGCAGAGCAGATGAAAGCCACTGTGAAAACACAGTAGGAGAAACACTGTTAGTGAGACAAGGCCCTTAATGACATGATTTAGTGGTGGACTTGGCAGTCCTGAGGTAATTGTTGGACTTGATGATCTTAAAGGCCTCTTCCAACCCCACTGATTCTATGATTCTATGGTATTTTCACTTCGCATCTGTCGATCCTTCCTAGCCGTAACTAAAAAGAGAAATGAGAAAATGATATCTCTGAAGTTTTATTTCTTGTCTTGCCTGCTATTTAGCATGGTAGATAAAGACCAGGTCTGGAGCTACTTCAGTGTTCAAGTGCTTTAAACAAAGATATGTGGAAGAGCTTGCAGGCTTAGGACCTATTTTCCTCTCTTGTCTGTCTTAATTCTCCAGACAAAAGCAAGCCTTGGGAGACGAGCGCCAAAGCATTGCCTGTGACCAGAACGCAGTGAATGACAGGCGGGAGGATGGGTTAACAACAGGAGCTGATAACAAGTTGACTTTGCTAATTACTGTTTTTAAAGTCCAAAGTCATTGGAAAAAGTGAGTAAAGTTACATTTTGCACATCGAGGACAAGAAGAAAGCATGTTGGAATGTCTGAGTCACTGCTCTGAGCACTCCTCATTATACAGAGAGAGAGATTTCATTCGCTGCGTTAAATATTACAGATGTGCGGAGATGCTTGGAGAAGCGTGGTGGCTGTCATTATGTATGTTGTTTACCAGAAGATTTGAGGCTGGGTGAGATGACCCAGTGGGCTACAGTTAGAGGGCTTTATTTATGCATTTTTTATTATTACTATTTGCAGGTGATTTTATTTGTTGTACTAAAATCAGAGCAAAGTCTGAAACAAGCAAACTGAAGTAGTACATGATGATTTTCTCCCAGCCCTGATGTACTCACAGCACATGCCAGAGCATGGCCCACCCACGTTTCATGCATGTGTGCTTCATGTACTTCACTCGATGTGCTTTCCACCCTGTGTCTAGACAGTGCCTGGCTCTAAACCTTGTCACAGATTTAGCGCCTCAGGAGATGCTCTAACATAGATCACAATGCTGCTCTGTGTGTGTGTGTGCCACCCCATTGCTGGCAGCCTAAGTGGCACACAGAAACCAGCTGCTCATCCAAGCTTCCCAGACTTGCACAAGTCAGGGCACGGCTGGACCCCAGTGATGGTGAGCCCTTAGTGAGAAGAAGCAAACCCAGGGAGGTCTGTCCAGTGTCCTGCTGTGTCCCAGTGGTGTGCTAGAGGCTTGGCCACCCCTGCAAGAGGATGCTGCTCTGGTAGGTCCTGGACTGTACCTGGGTAGGTGTCTCAAGTGCCCAAAGTACCCTCGGAAGGTGGTAGGTAACTACGCACAGCCTCCCATGTATGTCTATGTGGGCTTCCTGTGCATTTCCAGAGCAAAATGCATGCATGTTTTGCTATGAGCCAAGTTTCCCACAGGGCACATGGACCAGGAGCTGGAGAGCCAGCATCAGCCTGCACTGAGAGGTGTAAAGATGCCCTTTTGCTGAGTGACCTCCTGGGATGCTGGTCCTGAGGCTGTGGGCAGAGTTCAATACCAAAGGCAGTGCCAGCCCCCGTAATTGGGCACACTGATAGTGCTTTTCCTGGATTACCTTTGCACCCATGTGACTAAGCTTTCCCAACAAAGCATGTGAGCAATTAAGGAGCTGAAGCCTCATTAAACAAACAAGCCCACAACAGGGCTTGTGACAGGTAGCGCTGGTGTCTCCAGCACAATTACCCGATAAACGTAAGGCTTTGGAAAAATCCAGCATGGAAAGGTAGGAGCTCAGTTGCCTAATTCCTTTAATAAGCTGTTTTGTCATAAACCATATCATAAACAGGACTGGGGGCAGGAGGACTGGAAGGAAGAGGAGGATGATGAGGAGGATGAAAGACTCCTCATCTCCTCCGCAGGCTGAGGAGGCTGTAGGTTGTTTGCTGGGTGGTGACTAACACTGTTATCTATTTTTTCCTCCTTGAAGTGGTGATGTTTCATCTGTGGTTTGGCCTCTTTATCCTTTTGTTCAAAACATGCCTGTTTGCCTTCCCTTTGCATCCCAGGCTCCCAGGAAACGCAGCAGTGAAGACCAATGCCTCCTGAGCTCCCTGACAGAGGGCAACTGATGACCAGAGCTGCTAATTGCTGCAGGATGTGGAAGAGACAGGCAATCAGCCACTTGTGTGGTGCCCAAGCCCCATCAAATGTTTTAGGTGGGCTGGTGTCTGAAGGTGCTGGGCTTCATCCCCTTGATTCTGGCTTCCCACTGCATCAGGGGTTTTGTTTTAGAGCATTCATATTTTCCATCCTGTGGTGGGGATGATGCCTGCTTATTAGTGTGACTGTCATCCCAAGAGGGACAGATGCACTCAGGCATCAGTAGTACCAACTAGGTACCAGGCATCAGTAGGGCGCAGGCAGGAAGGCTGGAGTGCTTTGGCTCAGCTAGTGCTTTCCAACAAAGTCCCAGGAGAGGAAGGGGTGGGAGAAGAGCATTGCCTGATGGTGGTTGTGCGTGCAGGGACATGCCTGTACATATGGGAGCATCTCAGCCTCTTGTGTTTGCACACACGTGTCTACACACGTGTATGTGTGGATGTTCAGCTAGCTCCTTGTGAGACAAGGTTTTGCCCATAGTACACAGTGCTGAGAAGGTGTGCGGGCATGTGTGGGGTCACTGGGTCCTTCTCCTGCTCCCCAGGGTGTACCAGAGCAAGGCAGGCCTAGATTTTCTTGGGGGAAAAAAATCTCAGCAGCTTGAAAGACATAAGAAATGACCTGAAGCATGGAGATGAGCATAAAACAAAATAATAGGAGCTTTCTGGTAACGGCCCCCTGGAGCCTGGGTGGTTTACAGTGGCAGGTCAGTGCCATGAGATGGGCAAAATAGGAGAGAAAGGGGCCCCCTTCCCAGCTCCTGCCTCCTTTTTCCCCTTGGGAAGGTGTTGCTTTTATATTTTCCATTTGAACACTTTTTTCCCAGCTGTCACCCCAAGCTCTAAGTGGGGGTCAAGGAGGGGGTTGGACTATGAGCCTGGATGCAAAGGTACAAATTCAGCCTCAGCAATGCAGACAACACCGAAGGAATCGCAGCTCTTTCTGCTTCTGGAGGGATAATTAGTCCCTGGAGGTGGCTGCTGGCTGCTGTTTTGGGGAACCAATTCACAAGTGAGGGACTCGAGCACTAAGGAGCAGCTATTAGAGGCAGCTGGGAGGGCAGAAAGGGAGGAAGGCTGGAATTTAAATGAGCATTTAAAGCTGTGAGAGGGGAATGGAGGGGGTATATAATCTTTAGCTAATAAGCACTGTCTCAGCTCTGCCTTATGTGAGATGCCCAGCACCCCGCAGTAACAGTCCCCTTACCAGATGCAGAAGGGAAAAAACCCCAAAGAATAAAAAGAGAACAGGGAAATTCTTGAGATTCTTTCCAATGGAAAAAATGCCTCCCCTTATCACTCAGTGTCAACAGCAGCAGACACCTGTGTTTAAACACCCAGCCACAGCGGCAAGCCAAAAGGTAATATAGAGCCTCTGCTTCCACCTCCCTGTGTGCATGCAAGTGGAACAATGGATCGGACACCTCTCCATCAGCCTGGCAGGTCTGCAGCCAGTGTCTCAAAACCACCTGAAGACAAGCTCAGAGGTGGCAAAGCTGGCAGCATCCCGCGGTCAGGAGATGCCTGCAGCCCGGCTGTGCGCGTCGGGCGTTATCCTGCGTTCCTCAATTAGACTGTCACCTACTTACCCTTCCCTTCTCACTGTCCTCCCTCAAACTCTTGCTTCATCCTGTGCAGTGGTAAATCCTGGGGCTCACTGTTTTCCTGGCCGTCCAGCTTGTTGGGGTGGGGGTGGGGGCTCGGAAAGGAGGATGAAGAACAACGTAGGGAGTAAGCACTGGGAAACTTATCACGTACTTTCCCCTGTTTGGGGATGCGTGGAATCATAGGGATGCATGGAATCTACACTCTGGGGTGAAGCTATGCGCTGTTAGCAGCAGGATTATTTGCTCTCGTTGGTGCTACAGCATGGCCCCTCCTGCCTGCACACCTGAGCCATGTGCTGCCCACCTTCACCTCCCAGGAATGCCAACCATCTCACATACTTGCTGCATGGGGATTTCTTGGACAACCCATCAAAGCTCCTCCTCTTCCCACTACCCCATCCATCAGTCTCACTGCTAACCTGCACCCATGAAGGTGAGGGCCTTGACAGACTTTCCCCCATTCCTTTCCCACCTTCCCTTCAGTCCTTGTCCATGAAAAATACCAAAGTTTTGGGGAAGAGGAGCTCCAAGCATTATAACAGCATTGTATGTCCCAGGTCCTATGCAAAGCTAAGGTGTTGGTAGGAAGGCACTACCATGCAATAGTCTGGCCAGGGGAACACCTACTTCCCATCCCTCACCTGTTTCCTGTTTGATCTTGAGCAAGCTGCTTATCTTCTACATTAATTTCTTAATTAATGTTAATTTCAGCTTGATTCCTACATGTGAAGAACGGAAATAGTAGTTTAATGGGTAAAGCAAAATCTCTGTGCACAAGCAAAGCAAACCAGACAATTCATTTACCACTTCCCATGGTCAGACATGTTCATCTCCGGGACAGCAGGGCTCCATCATGTCTAATGGTTACTTGGGAAGAGAAGCGCTATCACTCCAAATGTCCTCCCCTCTTCCCTCTTCTTCCCACAGCTTTGTGATGTGATATGGTCTGGAATATCCCTTTGGTTGGTTGGGGTCAGTTGTATGCCTGTGTCCCCTCTCAACTCCTCATGCACCCCCCTCTGCTCATGGGGGGTGGTGTGAGGAGCAGAAAAGGCCTTGGCTCTGTGCAAGCACCGCTCAGCAGTAACTAGAACATGCCTGTGTTATCAGTGCTGTTTTCAGCACAAATCCAAAACACAGCCTCCTACCTGCTACTGCGAAGAAAATGAACTCTATCCCAGACAAAACCAGCGCACTTGATTTAGGTCTGTGCATCCCACAGCATCTGAGTCAGCAGAACGGAAACATTGCCTCATGCCTGCCTCCAAAACCTGGTTCGTCCTGAATGATGCTTGCTACCTGTTACAGCAATGTAGACACTCCCGAGGGGAATGTATAAATGTGGGGGGTTGAAACATTCTCTAGAAGGAGATGTCCCTTCCCAGCGCACGTTTTACTGCCTAAAATGGGACTCCTGTGGTCCAGCCCCGCCACGCAGACAAAGCACCCTTTTTTGTTTCTTTTTGCTAATAAGTGGCAAACAGTGAGAGCTTCAGCTAGCGTGGCTGGACCGTTTGGAGAAGGGATTTTTATCTCACGTTATCCAATGTATTCCCCTGTGATCAAACCACTAAGCAGCGTCCGCTAAGAGCTGCATAATTTAGCATCATTTGGTGCCTGTAATGTTACAATTACTCTTCAAGGCTCATTTGCTTCAAGGTCTTCAGGCTGTAAAGTTATGCGAGTGTGGTTAGTGGATTTTCAGGAATGCCTGCTCTCTGGTAGGGGCTGGAGAAGGAAGGAACCAAAAAGAAATGCATGCAAATTCAATGACATAGCAGGAACTTCAGAGCCATTTCAACACAGTGATACCCACAGGCAAAGAAATCATAATTGTTCAGGGGAAATAAGACCTTGCCAGTCCTGTGATTTTATCAGGAGTCTCATAATTTCCAAAGTGTCCTTAAAAGCCCAGCTGCTGGAGTCATCCCATTGTCAGGGAATCTCAGCTTCCTTTTAAAGGAGAAGGAACATTTTCAGCCCTTTTCCCCTCCCTTTTTTTCCCGAGAGAAAACCTTGAGAAAGTAAAATACAGAATCACAGACTCATAGAATATGCTGAAGGTTCAGGAATGGAAAGGAAAGAGAACCCAGGTCATATTAAAAAAGAAGCAGAAACCAACACAAAAATGCAAAATCAAATCCCTGCTCACTCAGGGGTTTGGTTTTCAAAAGAACTCAATGCCAAAACCAAACCTAATGCCCTTTTTATCTGGACATCTGATTTGCAGACACTTGTGCCTGGCTGTTCTAGTATTGTGCCCTTGCCTTGCAAAGGCTCAGGCAGCCTTTGATGACTCCAGGATGGGGCAGGAGGAGATGCTGAGGCTCAACTCTTACTCTTTTTACGTCTTTCCTCCCCATCTTCATCTGTGACTTGCAGTTCTGCAGCTCCTGGGGGCATTTTCAGCCCTAAAAGTCTGTATGTCCTGCCACAAATGCTTGCTGCTTTGTTTACTGGTAAGTGTCTGGCACATGGGACGAGGGTGCATGGGATGGCTGACAGAAGACATCAGCTTCACCAGTGCCAGTGAATCTGGTGAGACTTGAGAAGAGTTGACCTCCATGGGGAGGCTTGAGGGTGCTTTGGAAAGCTTGGCCATGCCTTGCCCTCTGACATGGCTGTATAGTTAAAACCATGATAAGCACAGGCAAAGGTTGATGGATTGTATCCCTCAGGTGTTGTGTGAATGAGGTCAAGCAAGGGGATTGAAAACCACTTGCAAAAGCATGGTTGTGCTTGCAGGGTGGCTGGGCCCTTCATTATGTGAGTAATCTTCCTGAGCGGGCTTGTGCAGATACAAGCAATGAGTAAGTGCTGCAGGGTCATGTTTGCAAGGGGAGCGTAGGCTTGAGGGACAGCCAAAGCCTGCACATGGGTGAGGAGGAGAGGCAAGAGAAGGCAAAAGGCAGGTGAAGTCTGCCTTGACCAGAGGACATCACCTGCCTTTCCTGGGAGGGCTCTGATAAAGATTGGGGGTGGGATGCCTGAACTGAAAGTGAAGAGACCGCCTTTTCCTAAGCAATGCCCTTCTTCATTCAGAAAATAGCACTGGGCTTTTTTGTTAGAGGCTGTGAGCCTTTACAGCACCTTTCAGCAGTACTGTACATCCCCTCGCTCCCCAGAGAGGTCACCCAAGCAAGCCTGCAAATAAATATAGCCAGGGATGGGAAAACATGATGTTTGTAGAAGTTTCACTCAGTACTGGATCAGCACACAACGTTTTCAGCAGTTATTTTGAGCATGTTTGGACTGAACTGGGCCTCCTAACTCCTGGAGGCAAAAAGCAAGCTTTGTCACAGTGTTTGTTCTGCTTCCAGCAGGCTCGTGGCCGTGCAAGCACGATGTTGCTCTTCTCCAGCCTTCTGAAATAGCCCTTTGGCTAACCCAGAAGCCTCCCCATGCATGGAAGCTGGTGACTCCTGGCGAGCTGTCAGGTGTCACAGAGCAGGTACATGTGCGGGGCTCTCTCCATAGCCTTGCTGTTGGTCCAAACCCCAGACTTCCAGAATGGATTTCCCTCTTTTTGGAAACATGAAGAGTGTCAGTTCTGCAGGCTGCTTATGGAGCTGGAGCTGTTGTGATGTGAGGAGCTGTTCAACATGCAAACAAGGTACTGCAGTCTGAGCCCTTTCCTGCGCTACCTCTGAGCCAACAGCTCTGCAAACACCCAGCGCTGTGCGGGGAGGACTCCTGCTCCCTTCATGCAGCACTGAGCTGTGATCCCCTTTGCTCTTCATATTTCAGTGGAGTCTCTGTCTCACTGCCTGCATAGCTCTGCCAAAGGTTTGGGTTCATAATGCTGCCAAAATGTGTTGCTGAAAGGGAAGAGTGAAAATATTTCTGTTTCTGAAAGGATGCGTGTTACTGCTGACAAGGAGTGAACCCTTTCTTTCCATAGGCAAAACCCCAAACGTCTGTTCTGGCTCTAAGCTTCAGCCTAAGGAAACCAGCAACAAATCAGGAAAGCATAGTTTCCTGCAGAAATCCCAGTGTTTGTCCGGTAACCGAGTGCTAATTCCAGGAATAAACCAGCTGCTATCCTTGCACACAGGCTGTTGTCTTGGAATGTAAAGAGGAAATGAAATAGGGAAAGGCAAGCTTTGCAACAACAACAAAATTAAATTAAAACATCATGTATAAAACCATGCCAAAGGTAGACAGAGACTGAGGTTCTCATTCAGTGAAGTGTTGTATGGTTGCTCTATAGGTCAGCAAAGACTGCACGTGAAACTATGGATCCTCTGAAGTTGATTATCAAAGTTTGGAGGCTGGATCTTCCCCGCAGACTGAGCTGTGCATGGTACCTCATTTTGTCTAAAATGCTTAGCCTGCTTTCATGCTGTTCATGGGAGAGAAGGAGTCCCTATCCATGGAAAAGCAGAACCTGAGATGCAGCCAGCATTAAGTCAAGGTGTTCCTGCAACTACAAAGTCAGGGAGACTTCAAAGTGTAGGAAAAAGTGATCATCAAGACAGTTTCAGTTTCTGATTGTGTTAAAACAGACCTACTTACATGGGAACTTGCACAACCCCCATTACTTTATCATCTTGCTGCTTCATCATCTTCATGGAGTTCTTTCTTGCACAGCCCTAGGAGATGCAGCTCTCTCCTGGCACAGGTGAAGAATATAATGAGAGAGATTTACTGACACCCCTAAGCCTGGCTGGTCTTGCCTATAAAAGCCCTTTGTCTTCAGCTGTGGCTTAGAATTGATGCAAGACCTCTTTTTGGTGCACTTCTTGTCTGTCCCTGCTCCTTCCTCCCATCAAGAACAAAATGGCTTTTTCTGTTTAGTGCTGAAGATGTAACCCAAAAGGCTTTTAGTCATGCTGGGTGGCTTCTTGCTGTGGGCTGCTGTGTGCACAGGAGTTAGTTCTTAGCTTCTCTTTGCTATGTCTGCTTTACCTTCTCATCCGGCACTCCACAGTTTTCTTCTGTGAGGCTCCTGTTTTATTCTCTCTGCTTTGCTGTTCATCCCCACTGATGTGTATGACGCCCATGGGTAGGGCAGGTGGAAGGTGTCTGTTGTCTCCAGCTGGGGCACCTTGGGGCCCTGCTGATATATTCTCCTTTTGCAGGAGGTTCCTCTCCTTACTCATGCAGAACGCATCAGGCCTCTTTTTGGCATGACACTGACATGTGTGCATCAGAAAGCATAATGGCTCTGGAGAAGGGATTGCTTTGGACCAGCTGAGAAACTGCCATCCCTCAAAAAGCTTAAAAGCTCCTGTCATTGGATCTACAAGGGCTTTAGAGTGCACTTGCGTTTTCTAGATTGCTAGAGGAAAACAATCTTCCCCTGTCCTTTTTGCCTTTCCTGCTGTTGGAAGATGCCTGGGCAGGGAGAAGCTGTGGTCCTAGCTGTGTGTGATGCTCCCATGGCAGGAGGTGGGAGATCACTGACTTCACAGCATCTTTTGCTTTACCTCCCTACAAACTGCCACCTCTGGCAGGGAGCGGGGCTGGGGCAGCCTGCTGGGATGCTTTGCTCTCTCTTCCTCTCTCCTGGCAGCCTCCTGACTGTATGGGAACAATGGGATGACGTGACCAGAGCTCTGTAAATACTAATTCCCCTTTGAGGCTGTCGCAGCAAACGGGAAGCGCAGACAGCCCCAGAATAGAAATTCAGTTCTTGTCCTTCTCCTCAGCAGAGGCTGCTCCCAAATAATGCCTCCTGCCAGACCCCTCCTCACACGTCTGAGCCTCTCTGCTCCTCATGTTGTTCTCCAGGCCCAGTGCTTTGGTTGGACAGTGCCCATTGGAAGGACATCTCCTACCTGGGGCAGGCTGGGAGACAGTTCCTGGGACGTGCCATGTCCTAGCAGAGCTGGGGCTGGCAAGTGGTATTTCCTACCCGAATGCAGACACATGGGAGTGGTGGCAGGAGCCTTGGGAAGCTGAACCAGGGGTGACACTGGTTTTGAGGGCAGATCGCAGAGGGGAGGCTGTGCTGTGCCTGCTCACGTTACCTCTGCTCTGAGGTGGACTGCTTGTTGCCAGAACTACAAGTGTCACATTGACCTGCCAGCAACCTACCCTCTCAAAACTCATTTTCCCTTTCGCGCCAAACAGGGGGGTGCTAGCACATGAACTTGCAATTGCTGATGGGCTGCTGTTCCTTCTGCAGCATGTTTACTGGGGCATCTCTTGAAATCAATAGACCATTAGGAAGTATCCTGTAAGGAGTGAAGTGTTGATCCAAGTGAGGATGCACCCTGGGTGGAAGGTTTGGATGCGTCATGTGGGTTGTAGGACCTCTGCTAAAGCAAAGCTTACATGCCTGCTCCCTTTAAACCACTCTGAGTGTTCAGAGTAATCCCCTTGCTCCCTTTGCTTGTCCTTCATATTTAGTGTATTTGCAGTTCCTGTGAGTGAGTACGCTGCATTTCAATGAGACTTCAGTCATCATGACCTGCTGCTCCTTATCCTGCGGGCCAGCACTAACGTAACAGTGCTGCATTTTGGATGTCAGAAGATTAACTGGTGCTGAGCATGTGCTGATCAGTGTTGCAGAGACAGCACTGTGCAGGTCAGTGATGCTGGGTGGGTGCAGAGGCATGGTGGTACATGCATCATGGCATTTCATGTGGTCTTAGGGGCAGCCACAGCCTTTGCAGGAAAGTCCTTTTGTTCCCCAAGCTTTGACTGGCTTCCTGTAAAATGAGGGAAATGGGTCCCTATCTGTTAGGCTGAGCTGTTTGTAGCAGGTACCGTCACCTTGTCTTTGTGCAGTAATGAAGCCCCTTATGCTGGGAGTGAAGTGTTACCTGCAGCACTGGCCTCTGGTACAAAGGCAGGAGCCACGCTGTAGCCAAAGCCAAATCTTTGGTGTTGAATTCAGTAGAAAGTGCTCAGACTGGGAAAGGGCTCACAAGAGACTGTTATGAGAACAGTGTCCCAGTGTCTGCAGATGAGCTCCTCCTCTGGGTGAAGAGGGATGTGATGGTGCTTTTTGGGGGCACAGGTTGGCTGTCTAGCTCAGCGGCCCGTCAAACCACAAAGTTTCCCTGAAGACTGATGTGTAGATGGGCTCCAGGCATGCACATGGATTACGGAGTTGTAGGCACATCCTCCTCTGCCAACCTGTCTACCTGATGGCATAGCAGGTCTTGCCTCTACCCGTCTTGAGTCTCGCCATCAGCGTTTATATTGGTTTAGGGTTTGCCAGGTTAAAAGAGTTCAGAGGGCTGGGGGCAGGCAAACATCTTCCCTTTGTGCCACTGATATGTTTTAGCACAGTTTTGTCTGATATTTCCTAGAGTTTGCGCTGAGTAGCTAAATGGAAGTAGAAATGAGTAAGCCCACGTGGAGGAAGAATATTTGCTTTGGTAAGCCCCAGTCTGGCTTTTTGGATGGCTTCATGCAGCTCTTTAAAAACCTGTTTCTAGTGGCTGTCTAAAAATGGGGACATCCTGACCTCAGCTGTAGAGGCCATAGCTTTGCTTCACTTCCCCGACTGTCTTCTGTTTCTTTTCCATTGCTGCTCTTTAACTTCGGCCTTGCCACCTCCTGACTGCTGTGCAAGAAGTGCAGTAGATAATGTGCTGCTTTTTTCTCTGCGAATCATGCAGGTACCTACTTATGAAAAAGCTCTTACTTCTGTACTGCTGGTAGGGGAAGAATGTTCTGCCTTGGAGCTCTGGATCTGCCAGGCTTTCCTTGCATACATAGATAGTCAGGAGGGTCACCAAGCTTGTGAAGTTTCAGAATGGGAGCAAGGCTTCCTGATGTTTCCAGTAACCACCTCCAATCATTATTTTAACCAAAGGAGAAGGGTTTGAGCTTGTTACTTGTGTGGGACCTGAAGGTGTATCTAGCTCTCAGCAAGCAGTTTGTAGGACAGTGGTCCTCTGGCAAGATAGGCTGAGGTAAAAGAACATGTTGCTGTATCCTCTCATGGCTGTGTCTGAAGTTTCCCAGTTACAACACAGCTTATTCTCAGTTGTAATTGTATTCTCCAGCTTCCACCATGTGTTCAGTGTGAAATGCTGAGTGTCTTCTTCCCTGCACCCTCAAGGTGATGAGCAAGGAGCAGATCTGCTGAGGAGGAACAAAGGAACACTTAGAGACAGGGAGATGTTTTTTCACACTTTATCAGCTGAGATTGGAGGACAAAGAGCAGAGCCGGAGCTCCTGTGTAACATGGTGATCTGTCAAGAGCAGCGGCAGCTGGGAACTGCAGGGCTCAGGAGTCTGGGTAATGGGCTATGCAAGTCCTTCACCTCTGGGTTCAGTGCTCATCCAGGCACTGGCCAGCAGTGAGGAAATAATGCTGCTGTGCAAATAAAAGGACTTGCTGCTGCTCCAACAAGCCCTGCTCCTGCTGTGGCTCCTAGCAAGTGCTTAGGGAACCAAAAACATGCTCTGGCATGACTGTTGTTGCTCTGTTAGAAATTACCAGGACAAATGGCTTCAATTAAATCACTGACCCTGGTGTGCACTTGTGACCTGTGCACACAGGTGTCTTCTTATGTTTGGTGCCAGATGAGGAAATGTGCATGCTCAAAAGATCTAATGGGCTGGATATCAAAAAGCAGTAATCAGGTGCATTGGTGAGACAAGTGGTGAATGGAAGAGCTTTCACATGGGCAGATCAAACCTTGTCAGTTGTACCTGGGAGCCTGCCAAGACTCCAACTAAGTCCCTGATGGTCTTTTTGTGGGAAAAGGATTACTTTCATCATCAAAGATTGACGGAAACCACTTCACACTCTTGTTACTGGTACCTTATCAGAATGTTGGGCTGGATCCTGGAGAAATTTGCCCCCAAGATAGACAGCTTCCTAGCAGAAGGATCAGCTGGCTTGAAGTTCAGAAAGGGGGTGGTATAAAGACCATTTGCTATTCAGGAGAGCACCAGGGAATGCTGAGAAGGTGGCATATGCCTTTGGTGACTTTGCAGGCGTCAATGGTGACAAGGCATAAACCTCCCTGAGCAAGGCTGCAGTTGGCTGGAGGTGGTGAAAATGCCAAAAGATTGGTGCAAAGTGTGACTGCCTCAGTGGCTGTGTGTGAGGATTGGAATAATGGGCTTGACCTCAGGAGAAGTGTGAGACAGGGTCATGCTTGGATGCTGGTTTGTGTCAAGAGACATTGGAAAACAAATGTTCAAGCAACCACTGATGGAAAAATCTACAGAAGGGTGCTCTGTAGCCCTCACGTGGGAGAGTGGTTAAGTGACCGCTTCACTGGTGGGACTGGCCTGAACGGATGTTTGCAGGAAAACTGAGGAAAAACTTTAGGAAAGAGGTTCAGGAAGAAGACACAATTGAAGATGAGCTTAGATCCGAGACTTTCTTTCACCTTCATCCATCTTGGTGCGGTAGCCCCCCTGTGAGCAGTCTTTCTTTTCATGGGGCTTTGAGCAACCTGGTCTAGTGGAAAGTGTCCGTACACATGGCAGGGGATTGGAACTGGATGATCTCTAAGATCCCTTCCAACCTGAACTGTTCTATGATTCCGTGTTAGATCTAGAGAGCCAATGTGTGAAAGCAGAGGTAATATCCAGATTGGCAAAAAAATTCCTATGCAGATCTTGAGAGACTGCAGCACTTCACCCTTCCTATGTGTTTTGGACACCTTGGCAGTGCAGTGCCAAGGAACTTTAAGCATTGCCTCAGTCTGGCATCAAGCTGAGCGTGTGACCCTACTCTAGTTGAACTTGCCTGCTTTTAGAATAGTTTGCCATGCTGCAATGCGATGTGAAGGTAAACTGGTAGTGCCTGATTTGGAATCCTTGTCTTGTGTGTCAGACAGGCATGGAAAAAACCTGGCATTCAGAAGCTCTCTGAAGTGGAAAGACAAGGGACAGCAAAGCACTAAACCCATGCAAAGCATGGCTGCACCCCAGCTGGTGATGGATGTTGGGGTGTGTGGATTGAGCGAGTGAAGGACTGCAGCCTGAATGAGCCGATGGGGCTGGTGGCTGCTGAGCAGGGCACCCTGCAAGAGCTGTGACCTGGCTGAAAAGCCTTAAAGCACACAGGTAGTGAAGGATGGAGGGAGCTGACTGACCACTGGCTTCCATGTGCTGTTTTGTGGGCTTAAACCCTTCTGTCAGGGGTCAGGAAAGGGGCTGGGGGTGTTTGGTTTACCTTAACATCTTGCGCCAGCTCCTTGGAGCTTTCTGAGCTTATGCATCACATTATTGCAGTGTCCTTTCTCGAGCTGCTTTGGGCTCAGTATCGGCACACTCTGTCTATGCCTATATTGAAAATAGGATTACTTTCTACTTTCCACCTCAAGAGGCAAATTGGCATTCACAGAGCCGGATTTAAGCTGTTAAAGCATTCCTATTAATTAGTCTCCTTTCCAGCAAACTCCCTGGAAGTAGGAAAGGCAGAGAGCTAAGTTGGCAAAGACTCTTATCTCTGGGGTGGGCTCTATCAGAGATGTTGGGGTTTATTCTGCCTCAGAGATAAGTATGCTCACTGATGGCCTGGGGGGAGCAGGGCGTGGGGTTTAGCAAACAAAGCCCTGTGAAAAGGGAGAGCCAGAAATAGAAAGGCTGTGAATATAGAAGCCCCAGGCAGTGTCTTCCTCTGCCTGGAAGAAGCTTTCCTTATTACAAAAGCCATCCTCTGACTGCCTGATGGCCCCAAGCAGTCAGGGGAAAGCAAGGCCATCAGAGAGCCTTTTTTTTCCCCTGAGACACAGTAAAGGCCTATTCATAGAAGAAGCAGCAGGAGGGAAGGTGGGGAAGGGAGGAGGAGGGAAACAAAGGGAAGTCATAGCCAGACCTTCTTTCACTCTGGGAAAACAGTCTTGGTATTAACACTTTAACAGTGCCTTGGGCATCATCAAGCCCTGAAAATCTGCTAATTAATCCACAGGCTTGTACAGGGGTGATAGGAAGATGGGAACCGAGTCCTGAAGGTTTTGGTCGGTTATCCATCGCCACACTATCCTTCCTTGCCCATCCTGGCAGGGAAGAGTGTGGCTCTTAGCAGGCATGTCCCTGCAAAGGACAGGTCTCCTGGTGTGGAAGGTTTCAAAGCTGTTCCAAGGAGACTGCAGACTCTCTTACCTTTGAGTTTCACTCCAAATGGGAGATTTGCCTGCTGGTTTGAGCTTTCTGGTCTGGCCCAGGAGTCTGAATGAAACTGTCTGTGAGAAACCAGTCAAAACTTTGCACAGGGAGCAATTTGAACTATGATTTGCTGAAGAAATGTTCTGCTTGTGATTGATCCTTCTATTTAGGAGTGCTGGGATCAAGGAGAAAGTTCCTGGGATGTAACTTTGAATGGCTGGAAGGAGGCAAACCAGTTGGAAGGAAAACTGGGGAAAATTTGGCCATATAGGGCTACCAAGTCTTACACGCCTGTGTTAAGAGTGTTAACGTTAAGTTCTGTCTGCAAAGAGCGTAGCAAGTATTAAAGGGTTAAAGACCTCAAGGCAGAGGGAGTTCTGGGCTCTGTAAGATGATGCTCAGTGTAGTTACCTGGTGCACACAAAAGACAATTTTCTGCTATCTTCCTGTGTCACTTCACGTCTCTTTTTGGTTGTTTTTGAGAAATATTTTGTATTTGCTTGGGGAAAGCAATGGAAATTCATAGAAAACATAAAAAAGCTGCTCTCAAATGAATTTCCAGGGATTCTCTTAGGAAAAGGTTCTGATTTTTTGCAGGTAGCAATAGTCAGTCTCACACTCACAGCATGCTTGTGCCTTATCTGTCAATACCCTTCAGCAGAATTATGTCAAGACCTGAAATAAGGGACATCTGAAAGGCATAAGAACACGTATCGTGTCTGTTGAGGTGCCATAGAAGTTGCTAACCTGAATTATTAGTACCTAAAGTATATCAGTGTATGGTAGCTAAATACAGTTAGAGCTTCTCAGGGTGATGGAGTTGAGGAAGGGTTAAGCAGAAACAATGGGATAAACCGGGAAAGGGCAAACATAAGCTGAATACCAGGAAGACATTTCTTCACGCTAAGGTCACTTGGGCTGCAAGAAGGGGAAGTGGCAGCTCACCCAGGCTGCCTGCTCCAGGCGCAGGATGGCTGTAGGGTTAGGGATGCTGAGGGATTAGGGTTGGGGTTCTAAGGAGGTGCAGGCTGCCTGGTCTGTGTTTTCTGCCCCTGGGTGCTTGGGAGCAGTGGGAAAGAGAAACGTCCTAATGCTTGTCCCGCTGCTGAGGGCTTTTACTGCAGCCCAGCAGCAGGATTTGGATCTGAAACAAGAAAGAAGGAAAAGGAGTGGGCTTAAAGGAATCTATTGGAACATTTCCTGAAGAGATGACAACCATTGCCCAGAAGTATCTCCAAAGAGAGGTGTGAAAGGGACTGGTTTGGCCATGAATCAGGCTGATTTGGGATCTCCGAGGGGCAGAGCAGGACGGTAGGTTGGGCTTATGCTCAGACTTGGCACGATCATGTCACTGCTGCCTATGGCAGTATCTCTGTAACGTTTTCCTACAACCCCTATCCTGGACAGGTCAGTACATCTGATGAAATTGTGCCCCTCTGCAGCCTGATTTTCTGCTGTGGTGGGAGCAAAATGTGTTGGTGTATATTATAACTAGATAACCATAGGCTACAATGTGGGTATGCAGAGGTAAGCTGTAGTGTGCAGATATGACCGAGTTGGAGCAATCCAACTAAAGTGGATCCAGTTATAGAGTACGTAGAATGAATGTAGAATTTTGGAAGGATTATTTTCTTCATTTAGTTTTTGGAGGCATTTAGCCCTTTCAGCTGAAGACAGTTTATGATATGGGAGGAAAAGACAATGAAGCTTCAATGAGATGTTGGGATAGGCCTTAGCTTTTCTATATTGCACCTTGATACAAACCACAACTTCGGGAAACTGATTTTCCTCTTGCTATTGAAGTTGCTGCACACACGTATTTTCCTGGCTGGAAACCTTCCTTCTCCTTGAACGTACTCTGTCTCCCTTGGATTTCCTCTCCATGTTGTAGTCATTCTGCTTGGGTGAGACAGAACTTGTTTTGCTTTTAACAGCAGAGGAAATACACCAAACATTAATACTCTGATGCTATAGGTTTGTTCTGTAACAGTGAGTTGGGTGGCTACAAGATGCTTTGAGGGCTGCCTAGAGATGCTCCATAAGAGTAAACAGGGTTAGGAAATACCTACCAAACAGAACTAAGAGCAGAGACCTAAACTGTAACTGTCAGATGAGTGAGGGTGGAAAAGCCTTTGTGATACTGCAGAAAATTTAAAGCTTTGCCTTACATTGCTGTGGAAGCACCCAATGAGGTTTGTAGGGAGAGGGAGCCCTAGGAAAGGGGCTTGAATGTCTTGAATGAGAACGGCCAACAGGGTGGAGAACTCTCATGAAACATGGAGGCCAGCTGCTAATCCTGCTGGAAATGATCTCCAGGCCCCTGTGAGAGGTTTTTATTTTGCTTATCTCCCCTTTTTAAGCCAGAGCAAAGTTGTTTCCTTCTCCTCAAGCCACCACACTGAAGCTCCAATCTAGCTTGCACTCACAAAACTACACTGACTTCAGTGGGTGAGCTGAATTTAGCCTTTGGCCCTAAACCCCGTGGTAGTGGAGACACCTTAGTTTTGGGTTTGGCAAGCCTGTATGAATGTATACTCACAACGCAGCCATGGAAAGTGGGGAGGAGAAGCTTCTGCAACCTCGTGTTTTGGCCTTCCAAGTTCTGCTGATTCAAACACAGCTCAGTTTGGCTTAAGCCTATTCCAAAAAAGGCATCTGTGCACCAGCATGGTAAATGTTGGTGTGGGTTTTGGCCAAGCTCCGTTATGCAACGGGAAACAAGGCACTGTAGCTGAAAGCAAGAGTTCAGAGCTTCAGAGGCGCTGTTGCTGTGGCTGGAAGCAGGTCTGAGTTTCCTGTGTGGTGCAGTGGAGGAGCCCAGCCAGAAGCAGTGCACTGGAAGCTGTGGGGCAGAGGCAGTGCTCAGTGCCCTCCATGCTGGGGTAAGACATTCAACAGTTGTTGACCTCTGGTAACAGGTCACTCTTGCACTGCAAGGAGGATGAGCTTACATGTTTTGATGGAGAGCTAGGTTTGACCGGGAGACGGATTGGACTGAAGTCTCCTCTACCACAGGCTTTCAGTATGACCATGGCCAAATCACTTAATTTCTGGCCCTGCTGAATTCAGTGACAGAACTGGGACTTCAACAGGATGGGAATTCAGCTAAATAGTAAAGAAAACCCCAGACAAACAAAAACCCCAACCCAAACCACCAAGACTATATATTTGATTCCTCATAGGAAATGACTTCTGTTGTTGGACCCAATGTCTGTACAAGCCAGTGTCTCTGGTGCCAGACAGCAGCGAGGGGTTGGTGATAAGGACACAAAGAACAAGGCACACGTAGGACAATCATTTCTAACTTTCTTTTCATACACTCTTGCAGTTGTCCGAGCAAATCCAGCATTTGACTCATTCTGTTCTCTTTGTCTCTTCTTGGTTATCTTTTTGCTCCTGCTGAAAGCCATTTGACAAGCAGCAAGGCCAAGATGGTGCTTCAAGCCTCCTCATGACCTCTGCCTGCCTTCCAGCGTGGTGAGCAGTGTTATCACAAGCTCCCTGGGTTTTGAATAGGATGCTTTCGGAACAAGCCCTGGGAATATTTAAAGCTGCACACAAGAGGGTTATTTTCCTCTGCATTGACATTCCTGTGTTATCAACCTCCAGAGCTTGTTGCTTGCGTAAGGGGAGCTGTGAACAGTCCAGGCATGTGATGTTCCTCTCCCTTAACTCTGTCTCTTATCAGCACACGAGGCTGCTGTATCTTGTGGAGAGCTTTTCCATTGCCATTAGCAGCTTGTTTCTGCTCCCAAAGCTGCTTTTTGTTTTACATGAATCCTGCCTGTCCCCCTCCCCAAAGTACTCATCCATCTGTAACTGCAGCTACCTAGTTTTCTTTCAAATCCCTTTTGCCCTGCCTGCTGCAGCAAGCCCAGGGCAAGGCTATTCCAGCTTGTTCCAGGGACACTTGGACAGTGTCCTTCCCCACCTAATAGTTTGGGAAGGAGTGTTCTCTGAGGCAGTGACAGCAGTAGGTACATGATCCAGAGGGTGATGGTGCAGGAAGCAGCTCCCTGCAGGGGCAAGCCAACCCCATGAATACAGCAACAGCATGATGGTGAGTGAAACTAAAGCATACACAATAAGCAGGTATAAAACCACAGGTAGACAGCTCTAGGGAATTATGTCTTTACAGGACACAGGATCAAGCAATGACTTCAAGGGTCAGCCTTTGCATTGCACATCAGTTGGAGCTCACTTAACGCCATGGGGACCATTG
Organism: Psilopsiagon aurifrons; assembly: GCA_025447955.1. Taxonomy (NCBI): domain Eukaryota; kingdom Metazoa; phylum Chordata; class Aves; order Psittaciformes; family Psittacidae; genus Psilopsiagon; species Psilopsiagon aurifrons. Next base: position 39,183 of record JAOEHY010031418.1, on the reverse strand, counting down.
GGACATGAGGTAGTGCTTGGAGAACCTGACCCCTAAAGGAGTCCTTTGGAGAGACCGATGAAGACAACCAGGCCGTAAAACCTCAACAAAAACCTTTGGTATTTGTTTGAGTGATTAGATAAGCTGACAGAAATGCAGAAGACAATTGTTTACACACACGCACACACAGACACTTACACCAGGAAGAAAATGCTTTTCCAAAAATAGCTGCTTACTTTTTATTTATAGCTTTTTTCCTTTTCTTCTGAGATGAAGCCGAACATTTACAAAAGGGGCAAGGAGATCTGATGATGAATAACCATTTCTTGTGCAGACCAAAGCTGTCATTAGACCTGCCAGCAGGGATAGATGTCTGGGTCTAGTGGAGCACCAGAATTAGCAAGTATCATTTAACTGTCTGAAGTCTTTATCTAACAGAGGACAGTCTCCCAGAAGTTCAGTGTTTGGTTTTTTTTTCCAAAGCATGTCAATGGTAATGGACCTGATTTATTCAGCCTAAGAAGTTTCACAGGACATAATCAAAGGTTTAGATTGTGTCTGAGCTACAACCTACTCATTCTGGCTCCTGTTCCCGTCCCCTTGATCACCTCCCAGCCGACAAGAAATGTATAATGCTGACACTGGGGGAGGTAGGGTTATGAGGCCATGTGAATTTTACAGAGGGAGGAACCAGGATATGCTGACTTTCGCTGTTTGGCAAGGGGTTTTCCTTAAACCTCTGTGGGTCTGTGCCTAAGGTGCTGACACAAGAACACTCAGAAAATTTTGGGCAAAGCAGAGAAATGACCATGCTGCATTGCCAGCTCATCTCTATGTGCTCCTCTGAGACCAGAGTATGGACCAGTGGAAGACTTGCTTCCTGGCAGGACATCTTCCTTCCTCTTCATTTGGGGTCACAAGGCTATTGCTTTGCATAAAGGAGTCTGCGGCTGGCAGGTAAGGGCTGCCTCAGAGGCTTAACATTGTCTGGTTTAGTGCTGCAGCACTTGTCTGTGGTTGCCTTAAGGTAATACCGTGTTCTGCTCCAGTGTTGCTATTGCATCTCTTTGTGGCAGAAGTGCTTGTGGTGTCTTGAGTGCTGGACTCTGGTCTCAGAGGATGATGAAGGCAGAGGAGGAGGCTGGGTACTTAAAACCTTTGGCAGATGCCACCACCAGGAAGAGGATCATGGGAGGAAGGGCGAGGCTGTTTTAATGACTCTTATAAATGTGTTCTTTAGCTTTGTGTGCATTCATGTTTTGGTCTCATAGAGCGCAGAAGTAAACTTTGAACAAAAATAGCTACCTACTTACATAACATTCTTGCTTGCAAAGTGCCACTACTGAAGCTCTCAGGAAGCTCCTGGAACAGAGAGCTGTCAATCACATCAAAGCCATGACTCAGGTACATGTGCACATCTTGGCAATGCAAAGTCAGGATTTGCAGTGTTTACATAGGATACGCTGTACAAAGTGTGTGATGGCAGACACAAGGCAGCACTTGAGCTCTGTTGCCTCAGAGGTGAGGTAGGGTGTTGACAACAGTGGAGAGATGCACATGGGCAGGGGGAAGAAAGGATGAAGGAAGGGTTTTCATTCTATGGATTGCTGGTTTTCATTTTGTTTAGGTCTTCCTGAACAGGAGTCAGTCCAAATGCAGAGCCCTTGCTCTCTGTTGCCCTGTGGGGCGAGTGGTTGGTCATCTGATACAGCCTGCGTCCCAGCCACTGCTGTGATCAGTTGTCCTAGCCAAGCAGCTCCAGAGCTGCAGAGGTTTGGAGTTGCAGCTCTCTCCTTGACCCTCCTCTTAGGACAGAGGCATATTCATGGTATGGGGAAAGTTACCCAGTCACAGCCAGGGCTTCAATCATTCCAGTGATAAACAGAGGAGTCTAGTGTCAAGGGTGTTCATTCTTTCCATTTGCACTTTAAACATGTGTGGTTAGAGATTACGAATGTGTCATCCTTTCTTCATCCTTGAAGAAAGTTTTCCCTTGGCAGCCATGCTGTACGTGGATGAGCCTGGGCAAGTAGGTGATATCAGTTTGTTTGCCAAAAGTAACATTACGTTGTGATAGCACATGTTGACTCCAAAGGACCGATTCTGCTGAACGTGCTTGTTTTCCTCAGACATCAAGGTGGAATGGGTTTCAGTTAAAAATAACCGACCTCCCCATGCTGAGCAGAAGAGTTTCTTCCTGGGAAGCCATTTTTAACCGCAGATGGTCACCAGATGCAGTGGTTATCAAGGAGATGAAAGCTGGAAGCCCACCATAGGGATGAGCTGAATTCTTTCCTTTTGCTATCAGACCTTCTCAAGTGGAACAATTTCTTGGTCATCCTCTGGTGTGAGGGGAAATGTCTGCTTCAGGGGAGTTATGTGGGAACCATTGGGTCAATAAGAGACGTGTGGTGGTGGGTGCACATGTGCATGCTTAGGAGCAAACATTTACTGCGACACTGATGGATTCTGAGAAAGCCAGGGCTGTCCACTGTGTCTTGAAATAGCTCACGAAAACAGGCAGCCTTACACTGCTTCCGTGCTCCGCGATGGAGATGTACAGCCCTGAGGCATAATTTGTTACGCAATTTATCAAAATAGCTATCCTCTGGGGGCTTTAGTGCCTTAGCAAGAAGAGAGGAGATAAAACAAGGGACTTGCTTTCTTTAGTGAGATAAATAGTAAATTGTTTGCTGAATGCCTTGGAGTGGTTTTATTGGGAGTCTTATTTGACCTCAGAATACAGTGGTGCATTTATAGAAAAGCTATTTTTATCTCAGCTATGTGGAGGGTGGTGCTAAAACATTCATATTGTTAGTGACTGTGAAAAGAGTGTCTTCCAGTTCCCTGTCTTTCCAACAACATTACTTTTGGATGCTGTTGTCTATCAGGTCTCTCCTATGCCTCTAAGGGCATGCACACGTGTCACATATAGGGATGAACATATATGGTCTATGGTCATATACGTCAGGGAGAAAGCCTAGTCTAGCAGATTGGGCAGTAGATAGATTTGCTTTCTACACTAGTTTTCTTTAGTACCTGGGATGAGGTGTGCTGCTTACCCACAGACTCTGTGCTCTGACATCAACATGTGGGGAGCCCTTCCTTGTGTCCCAGGTGTGCTGTGATGACAGGATCCATAGCTGCTTTGGAGGTGCTACCAGGCAGTTCTTATCCCTCATACAGCAAGGCTGAGCTACATTGCATGCATGCAGGTACCAACATCTTGCTTCCTGCTTGCTTTGGGCTTGGCCACCAGCCTCTCATATCTATGCTGGCAATTTCTACCTCTGGCTACTTATTTACTTTTTAGTTTAGAGAAGTTCCAACAATTCTGAACATACAGTGAAAATTCAGTGTTTTCCCTCAGTTGAAATTTTGGTAAGCATCTACAGTAGCTCTAATGCTCAGTGCTGGGAAATACGAAATGTGTTGAGGCCTGGTGTGTTAGCCAGGCTATGCTATGTCAAACCTCTGGGGCTGGGGGGGAAGTATTCTGCATGTGCTCATGTGGGTTTTACAGAGAAATTGCCAAAAGATTTTATATGCTTTAAGCAAGTCCAAGGCAGGGTCTGAGTAAGACTTTGGCAGCTGGCAAGTCTGTGTCCAAATACTTGAGTTGGAGGCAGGAAGACTTTCTTCCTGTGCTGTTGAGTGTTCACTCTGTTAAAGCACAAAAATCAAACAAAAAATTCCTAAGAATATTTATTAATAGACCCATCTTGAGAGCAGAGTCTGAGTGTGGTACAATAAGAAGGCAAGTGGCGGGGCGTCAAGTGAAATCCGGAGCTCTCTTTCAGTGAGTGATTGTGATCCAGAATAGGAACTAAATGTGGGAGGGGGAAATAGTCTGCAGTCATGTGCTTGATGATTATGTGGTACTACCTACACAGGGAGTTAAGGAGCACACTTCCGAGCGCTTCACTTCATAGCCTAGGCAAAAGGAGCTGCCTTTCAGTGTGGGCTGCTGTGAATAACAAGGCATGCGCATCCCCTAGAGATATGTATGATCCATCCTCTTTAGGGTGGCTTCTGTAGCTAGTGGATATGGCAATTTGTCTGTATATACAAGCACAGGTGCATGCATTTGTAAAAGCTGTCCCTACCTGTGTGTGTGCAAGAGGAGGGTGTCTGAGTAGGTTTATACCTCCACAGAGCTCAATATATGTGTGCTGTACCCCCCACAGCCTGTGTTGAATCTTCATGAAGACCTCTGTTGTGTTCAGGGCCTGCTGAAGTTGCTTAAATCCATTCTGTAAGCTCCCTTGGTAACTCATTACCAGAGAAAACAAACCCCAAAGGCCTTTGGAAGCTCTTACTAAGCACTGACTCCTGAACCTCTTCTCTAATGACAGTGTGTTCGGCACAATTTGCTATTTCCAGGATCCAAGGAGGTTTTGCTATTGATTTTTACAGGACCAAGGTGTTGCTGCAGGTGCTTGACATCACTGCTGTAGCTGTGCAACCTGGCATCTCTGCCTAGATGGGCTGTAGGAACAAAGTAAAGCCGTTTACCCTCAGGCTTTTCCCCACCCTTTCAGCACTCACTGTGTCTGAGAGTATTCTCTGTCCATACACAGTGATCTTTCCTAAGATGTGCAAAGTATCAAAAGAGGACAGATTTTCATGCAAAGGCAAGTCACAGCACAGCCTGATCCCTAGCACTTCATTGCAAACAGGAGAACAAAACTAGCATGGAAATGCAATTCCCTTACTCTCCCCTAAGTGCTTGCAGGAGGAGGGCTAGCCAAGGGCCAGGTACCACCACAAACGGCACATGATGCACAAGTAGCAGCATCTTTATTTAAAGCTCCACATAACCAAATGCTCTTTTCTCAGCAGTGGAAAGGCAGATACGTGCTGAGTCTTGTTTATACCCACAATGCCATGCACATGTTCCTAACTTTTTATAGCAACACTCTTGATTCTCTGGGTGTGGGTTCATTTTGCTGTTGGTTTTTTTATCTGTGGGGACTTATCCCACCAGTTGGTCTAATCAGCTCCCAAAATTGAGTGATCATGGGAAGCTGTGCAGTGAAAATAACTCGTGAGAACCAGAAAGAAAAATGCTCAGGACATCCAGGCTATTAATAAAAGTGAGTGCCGCAGAGCCCTGTACAAGCTGGCTGTGTCAAGAAGACAGGAGCAGCTACCCAAACTGGTTTGCCTCTTCCAGATCATGTTGAAGCTGTGATGTTTGGCATCCATTTTGCTCAAGAGGAGGTGGTACAAACCTTCTCCAGGGGCATGGCTACGGCACAGCCTCCCCGAAACACCACGGAACATCCTGCAGCACCTCTCCTATGGAAGCCGCGGGCTCATGGGTGATTGTGGCCTGGCTACACCTGCAGTTGGCTTTGGACAATCTCAGCCTACCACATGTCTGGGTTTCTTCCATTCTTACCCATGAGTCTATCCATGCTCCTTTAATCCAGTGCCAAGCTTCCTACTCCTTCATAAAGCACTTGCAGCATCTATTTCCAGTCTTTGCACTATGGGAGCAATAGCTAACCCCTCTGTAATGTTTTCCATTGCATATTTAACTTTGTATGCATGATTTGTCATTGCCAGAGCTTTTATTTTCCATTCTGCAGCCTGAGAAATGCGTGCGCGAGGTACATCTTTACTGAAGGAGCCCCTTCGGACTGATGCCTTCTCCACCAGTTTTAAAGATCAGCACATGAACAAACTGCTGTGCTTCTGACAGAGCACTGCTATAAATATAGGAAGAGCCTGTTTTACTGTGATCCACGTCTTCCAGTCAGATCCCAGCCCCCTCCGCATTGTGCTGGTGCCAAATCAGCAAATGTTCAGGGAAACAGGATAGGCCACAGCTGTAAACCAGCGATGGCATCTTGTGTGTTGGCTTGTTTGGGGTTTTTTTTTAGTGTAAAAGACTGGAGTGGTGCAACACTGAAATTGCATTGTCTAAGATGATAAATGGAGCAGGCAAATATAGCTGGGCATATGCTGAGTGTGGGTTATAGGTTTTTAATTTCCCTTCTTCAAACCAGGATCTATAATAAGATGTTTCCTGACTTGCATGTGAGTGTTTTTAATAGCTTCGTCTTCTTTGTTTCTTGCTGGATACTTCTGGATGTGACTGTACTGGCCAAGCCCTGCACAGTAGATGCAATGAATATTGTTTTACAGCTCTGAGTTGAGAGTACGGTAGGTGCTATAAACTGTCCTCCATGTCCACTCTGTCAACGGGTGAGCACATTAGCAGTATTTCTTTGCAAACTGAAGCAGCAGCAGAGATGGCAAAGGAAAGGGGTTTTGTTTGCAAGAGAAGGCATGCTTCTCAGCTGCATGGCAGCACAAGAGCAAGGGAAGGTGTGCTTTTGTCTGCCTCTGCAGTCATAACAGGCAGTGGGTTTGGCCCTTGATCTTCTCCCTCACTGATCCAAACTTCTGGCTCCTGTCTGGGCACCAGCAGATCCCATGACCATGCAGCGAGCAGGAGCTGATGGAGGATGAAGTGGCAGGAGGAGCTGGTGGACAGATAACTTCAGCCAGTGTCATGCACACACACACCGCCAGCAGTTACTCCATGGTCTTGCCTGAAACTGCTCTTCATACTAGCATTGCTGGGTCTGCACAGTGTCCTTCATCTCTTAAGATTAACTATTTCAGATTTATGTTCACCATCCCTGTCCCATGATACAAAGGCAGGATGCCCAGAGTCAGGCTGTGCAGCAGCACAGAGCTCCAGCTGCTGCTGGCTGGGTTTCTCCATTGTGGTAGGAGCCAGGAAGTCACCTATGGATAAGTAGGGCCTCAGGGCTGGAGCCAGTCATGTGTACTGGTCTTTAAAGTGCCTGCCCGTGGAGGCAGATTATTAGAAGCCCTATGAAATGTGTGTACTCCTTAAAACCGCATCTTCAGACATCATTTGAATGGTGAATCTCAGCTTTCATTTAAACAAAAGACTTAGCATCTTTGCCCTAGATGGTGCAGAAACCTGAAGGTGTATCCAAAGTACGTTCTTGTTTTAACCCACAAGATTTATTTGTAAAGCCAATGTCATGGCTGGGAGAGGTGTGAATTGCAGCCACCTTCAGACTGGAGCCAGTTCCTGTGTCTCAGGTAGGACATTTTGAAGCCTCCTGCATAATACTTCAATTTGATATGAGTCAGCATTGTAGTGATATAAGAAAGGGAAACATCATACTGGGAATGTGGTCTACAAGAAAGGATCAAACTCTGCATACCTACCGACACTGAAAGAAGGGAAAGCTGAGAGAAGGGCAGGTCTCTAGGGCACAACAGGCCATCTGAGTGACATGTTTCTGCTGTCGTACTAAGACACTTGCATCCCACCTCTGTGGGATCAAGTACAGGCACATCCCTGACTGAAAAGGGACAGCGAAGCAGCAGTGGAGCATTAGCCCCTGCTCTGACAGACCTTAGTGGGGAAATGTATTACTACTTCTGTATCTCTGCTCCTCATTTTAGGAATGGGAACATCACCTTCATTCTGCCTTGTGCATGTTAACAGACCAAGTAATCAGGTGTTATAACTTGAGAGCCATGTCAGTCCTGATATGCAGGTTCATAGCTCCAAGTGGATGCAGAGTCAGGAGTCAGCAGTGGCTTTAGGAAAATCTGAGCATGAGTCTGGGTGAAGGACACCATCTTGATCAGCATCTTCTGTAGGCAATAACGCGTGTTTCCCCTGGACCTCTGAAACTGTTAACAGGGAGCAGGGGAGGAAAACAACTCTGATGAGCTCTGATCCCAGCTCTGATAAGCTGAGTCCTAACTGGCCCTCTTTGCAGGGGGTGTGTGCAGGGCAGTATGTCTGGAATCAGCTTTACAAAGGGGTTTTGTCTCCCTCTTCCCTTTGTATCCAGCTGGGCCGTGCTCAGCTGCTGGGACAACGGAGAGCTGAGAACAACTGCAGGGGCAGCTGTGCCAATGAGGAGCACACCCCTTCTGCCTGGCTTTGGCTGGGGCTGCCCTGCTCCCCATCCCATGGCTGTGCTGCCATCCCTGAGGCTCTCAGCTTCGCTGCCTGTTCTTTAGGACTGGCTGCAAACATGGCCGTAAGTGCCTACACTGCTGCGAGAGAGGTGGCTCAGCAGTGGACACTGGACAGGCTTTGCCCTTAGAGAAAGGACTTTCATGGAATCCAGACTGGTTTGAGTTGGAAGGGACCTTAAAGCTCATCCAGCTCCAAACCCCTGGCACGGGGGGGTTTCACTAGAGCAGGTTGTTGCAAGCCTCAACCTTTCACTAGAGCAGGTTGCTCCAAGCCTCATTCAACCTGGCTTTGAACACTGCCAGGGATGGGGCAGCCACAGCTTCTCGACATAGTCGTGTTGGTTGTGCTCCCTTTGTCCAATAGCAATTGCTTCCCAGGCTTTACCACACATCCATGTGTCCTTTTGCAACAGCAAACCGGGGCTCAGGCGGTGGTGAATGTCTCCCAGGTCACGTAGTAACTCACGTGTGTCTCTATCCACACAGTCTGAATTGGGGCCCTCTCTCTTCCTACTGCTGTGGTGCAAACAAGAGCTGAAATTTCGTGACGCTTGCTAAGTAAAGCTCTGTTTTGGGAGGGTGCTTAGGAAATTCTTCCTGTTCCAAGCAACCCACAGCTGGCTGCTTTTCTCCTGTGCTGGGTTGGGCTGAGCAATCACTTCCCACTTTTCTTGATCCCAGCTTTGCAGATGTGCATGGACACCCCACACCAGCCTGAGATCAAGCTGATGCAATGAGACCATTGGGCTGGTGAAAGTCTACACACAAGACAACCACAATTACCTTTGTGGTTGCTTCCATTGCTGCCACGGCATTGTCCCTCGCAGGATGTCAATCACCACCTTCCCCCAGGGGACATTTAGGTTTTCCAGGAGCTTGCAAAGCTTTGCTCATAGGCCATGGAATTGTGACATAAAACATAAACATCCATAAACCCTCCTGATGCTGATGCCAAGCAAGATCAAAGCTTGCTGGTGACAGTTCAGTGTGGCACAAGGCAGGGTACATTGCACAGTGCCTCACATGCCCAAAGGGAGATGTGAGATGTTTTCCCTGTCCTTGGAGTAAGTGGGATTGGTAGCAACATCCTTTCTCAAGCTGTGATAAGAGAAGGGGGTAATTCACCACTGACACCAAGTGCTAAAGTGTTTTATCCGGAGTGCCAGGCAGTAATACTCTTTCGACAGAGAGATACTATATAAAATGGAGTGGTGACCCATGGAGGTGTAATTAGCTCTGCTGTCACATAGGAATGAGCATGTTTGTACAGATTATGTCCAATTTCTAGCAACACCTGCTCATTTGCTTTAACCAGATTTCTCAAAGAGGGGCTAATTAGCACTTCCTTGGAAGCCCAGCAATGGCTTTACCTCTCAATCGGCATTCCTTCAGCTGGAAGGCAAATTAATTACTATATCAGGAAAAGCTGATGGAAGCAGGAAACCATTTTCAGGCCTAAAATTAATTAAAGGAGAAGGCAGAGCTCACTAGAACTGGACTTCCCCTCTCATGCAAGCGGTGAGGGCTGTGTGTGTGTGTTTCCTTCTCTGCATCCTTGAATGAAAATGGTGGTTTGGATCTGTATGAATTTTGAGGGTGAGGGCTATGTGGTGCTGCTTCTCCAGGGTTTGAGCCCAGCAGCTCAGGGTGGTGCTTGTGCCATCCCAACAGTGGCATACAGTGTTTTGGGAATGAAGGGACCCCTTTGAGAGTTTATGCTGGAGTCTTCTTCTGAGTGAGCCTGTGCCAGTGGGGTGAACAAGGCTCCCTTTTTTCTTTAGCAAGTATAACTATGAGCAAGGCTCTACCTGACCATATTAGCACTGACCACAATTAGGGAGCTAATGGTGTTAATCAATGCTACTGTTTGTAGAGCACCAGACTAGCCAACCCCTTCCTAAAGCTGAGGATTATGATGAAGTTCATGAGGGCTCCCAGGATCCTGGGATGCAGGTGAATGACATTCAGCTGCTGCAGCTGCAGGTGAGCATGCCAAGGCACAGGGCATGTGTAACTCAGCAGAGCAGTCCTCCCAGCCCTCCATCCTGCTACTAACCACCAGCACTGCTGAAGCTTTACAGCTAAGAAAAGCCTTTTGAAAACCTGCTTTCCTCTTCTGCACGAAGGGACGAGGTGTAGGCATCTAACTTGGCTGTCCCACACGCTTGCCTCAATGTGGGAGGTGCGGATGACCCTTCTTGTTCCATGACACATTCCTGGGGCTGTTTCTGTTTCCTTTCAACACCCTTATCCATGAAATCAGTCTTCCCTTGACAGCTGCCGTAGGTGGCTTCTACAGCACTGCGGTCTTTGTGAACAGATAGATGCATTTCTGGGAAGTGATTCAACTCCCTTGAGTCCTCTATGCCACACACAGAGCACAAGGTGAGGAGACATGGCCAGTCCTACCTTTTGCTTGTTTGTGGCCCTGCAACCACACTTCATTTCTCACACACTGAGTCTGTTAGCTTGGTTTTTGGCCATAAACATATCTTCCAGGCATCTATCCAAGCTGGCTTTGACCATCTCAAAAGATGGAGACTGCAGTTTCCTTTGGTGTTTGACTCTCAAGCTTGCACTGCTCGTGTATTTCTTTCTTAGTTTGTCCAGCTTCAGCCTAGGCATTTTACTGTTTGATCTCCCTTTTTCTGATGACAGAGCCTTTCAGTGCCTGGACTTATGTGTTCATGCACTGTAAATAAATCCACTGTCTCAACAAGATAGATGGCTCTTTGGATGCCTCCCTATCAGTGTCTTCTCCAGCTTTCAAGCTGCTTTTGTGGCCTGATTCTGTCCTCTTCTCAATTTTACTGTGCCTTTTGGCAACCATATGCACCAGGGCACAGATGATATGTTCTAGTTCCAGGGTAAAAACTCTTCTGAATGCATATGTAAGGATCTTCCCTGTATCTTTTTCCCTGACTTCCTCTCCTACTTGTGTCACACTGAGCTCTAAAACACTAAAAGGAGCAGAAAAGTGCATGATGTCAAAACTTGTTTAAAGAAACTATTTGGGTGGAGGGGTTGTGCAGTGAAACATCTGGCAGTGCTGATTGCAGGCCAAGGCAGAGAAGGAAAAGGCCCAGCAGCCTGAGCCAGCCTGACAGCTCCTACATATCTGTGCTTGTTGTCATGTCCCTTGAGGGGAGAGGTGTGTGACCTTCCAGAGAATAGAAATCCCAATTCCCCAACTGACCTAGTTTATTTTCAAACATCACTTAACTCACCTTATATTTTATAGACTCACTTCTGTAATTCAACATCGAGCTAGTATTTAATGAAGTGATCCCCAGTAGGGACCTTAGGAGAGCTAATTGTACATAATTGTACATGCTCTGGGGGTGGGGTGGTGGGAAGCATCAACAAATACTTTAAATAATGCATTTTGCTTCCCAGTATTTATTTCTTTCTGGCTTTGATTCTGGTTGCAAGTCTGCAGATACACATCAGTGGTGACACTGATGAAATCTCTGGTGCTGATGCAAGCCACTATCAGAATCAGGCCCACTGAAGTAATATCTTAGTTTTTCTATGATCATTTTGCCACCTGGGACCTTATTTTGATGGCATATATGCAAAACAGTTCACGAAGGAGACTTCTAAGGGAAGGGTTGGGGGGAATTCAAGGGCGTCCATTCATCAGTGGGTCTGAGAGTTTGGATATGTTTCGAGGCTTGAGGTCTCCCTATGGATCTCTGTCCACATCCACAGCAGCAGGAGGCTGGGCCCATGGGTCAGGCAGCACTGGAAGGGCCCCCCTTGAGAGGGGCTCCTTATTTATTATATTTTCCTGCTTTTCTTCTCAGCACAAAACTTGCAGAGTAAATCTGACCCATTGAGTTTTGGTGACCACTTGAATGCTTTGTAAAAATGTGCTGAAGCATTAATGTATTATTAGATTGCTATACTATTATTTATATTCTCTATTATTTTATATGTCTGCAGACCTGTGTTACAGCAGACCCCAGGAAGACTCTCGAAAAATCACATGAAGTTGACTTTGTACTGGGGAACTGCGAATGAAACGGAGCAAATTTTACCCTCCGGGACCTAGAGAACAAAGAAACTTCAGGAACACCTGAGTACTGTTGATGGTATGAAGTGCAAGAGGACATAGGAGCTCTGCTTCTTGTCCCACGGAGGCTTTTTAGCGTGCCAATCACCATGAAATGAGGACAACTTCCAGTACAGGCTGACGAGTAGTCACTTTTCTGCTGCTGCTGAAGCCACTGGAAAAATCTGATTGATCCAGGATGTCACGTCAGAGCCTAATTCCCCTTTCTGCAAGCACCCATATGCTCGTGTTCCGTGCTTAATAAAAGGTAAGCTCCAGTCAATGGGAAAATGTACTTAAGAGCTTTATTCGCTTTCTTAAGTGCTTTGCTGGGTCTGGCCCGATGCAATGTGTCAAGCACCTATTAGTCTCATCTTTTATTGCTGTAATATAGATAGCTCCTCGGAAATAACCCTTTCAACACAAAGGTGGGGTGTTTTTCTTTGAGGGGAAGCCACTCTGTGTATGCACTTACTAATAATGACAAGTGTTTGGGTATGTTTTTGCTTTCTGCTCTGAGGAAATAAAGGGAGGGAAACATGATGGTTTTGGAGCAGGTACAAAGCTTTCAGTCACCTGGCTCAGACGAAGCTGCAGAAAGCATTTCTCTTTGTGTTGCAGGGCCTGGCAGCCCAGCAAGATAATAAAAGATAAAGCAAACTGCACGACAATGGAAAATGCTGAGCTCCCTGAGTAATTACAGTTGTGTAAGACGGTCCCATGTCTTGCAAGGCTTATTAATACAGTCACGTTTGTGTTATATAAGGGGTAATTACAATGCAGCCTGCTTATCATTGATTATACCCTTTGCCTGGCATTCATAGCAGCGGGTACACAGCCAGGCTGCAAAGGTGGCTCAAGAGGCAGTGAATGCCAGTGAAAGGAGAGGCAGGATGGCCAAGACTGTGGGACAACCACCACGCTATGCCTTTGGACAAACCCCATACAAATCGCCCTGGAGACCATGTTGGCATGGGCAGGGGGGTGCTTTATCCTCCTGCTGTGTCACAGCCACCAAACTTTGCCTTTTGGGGTCTGGTGAATGTGGAGTTATAAGCAGCTCTCAATAGAAAGTTATATGCCCATAGATTACAGATTGGTGCTCCTGAAGAAGCTTTGCCAGGGTACCCTAAGGAAGCTGGGATGAGAGATGTCTAACATTGAGAGATGTCTAACATTGAGGGAGGTCGCTGCCTAAAGCCACTGGGAGCCACCCTCAGCCCTAAGCAGACTGCACTGGTTTTGCCAGCCCTGCGCCATGAGGAAAAGTGTCTGAGCCTTGTGGGTACCACATGATGCTCTCAGGAGCATGGGGCCAGTGAAGAGCAGCTTCTTGAGGTGCTGAGCAGACCCATTGCGATTGCCAAAGTCTGATTTTGTTATCAGTGAGGCACAAAAGATAGGAGTGTGCCTGGCTGTGAGTTTCTGGAAGCTCTACCTTGAAGATGAAGGGTAGCTTCACACGTTTGATGCTGCACATGAAAGTGCACACAGAGAGGGGTCTGAAGTGATATGTTGCTTGTGTGGAGGTTGCAGCAGGTGTTTTCCACTAGCTCCAACAGCAGGGAGAGTCAAAGTGCCTGGACCAAGGAGAAAGGAGTGTAAACTCACTGATTTCAGCTCCTATAAGTCCTTGAACCCCTGCTTTGCATTTTCTATTGCATAAGGTACTTTTGGTGCTGAAGAGGGGCTCAAGTGGAACCACGGAAGCTTGGTCTCCACAGGATGCTCCACTTTTTGGAGCTCTGCGCTGCCTGCTCCTGGCAGGGTTTGAGAAGGAAACTCCTCAAGCCCATGTACAAGGCTGTAATGGATGCTGTGAGCACACTGTGTCCCTGTGTTCCTGATTATTTCTCTGTATCCCTGATTATTTCCCTGGGCTCCTGTCCTTTTTGAGAGGGTACTTCTCAGGCAGCAGGAAAGGCAGTGCCTCTGAGGGAGCTGGAGATAAGAGTACACATCAGAATGAGCTGGACCTACTGTTTTCTCCATGGAAACACAATTGGCACTTGGCTGTTAGGCCCAGCAAATCCAATTACAGCTGTAGAAAGAAATGTGTTTAAAAAAAACCCCAAACAAACCAAGCTGGTGTAAATGAAAATATAAACACGTGCTTTAGAATCGTTGGGTTATTTCTTTGGCTTTTACACTCCCAACTACATCCCATACCCCTTGAGGGGTGTGCATGTTGAGGGATGCTTTCCCGTGGTGCTGCTGCCCTCTGAAGCCATGGTACACTGCCCCTGCGGTGGCAAATGCTGGCTGGTCCCACCATTGATCTTTCCTAGGGCAGACAAATTACAGGGCTGGAGAGGCAGCCAATGCTGAACATCCAAAGAGTGAAGTATTTCTAGAAAGCCACTTTCCATGGGCCTGAATAAGCAAAACCTGAGCTCCGGGAGGCTTGTAGCCTTCCTCCCAGCCACTCCTGCCCCAACAGCCCTCCGGTGGCTGGAGAAACCCCTTCCAAATACACATTAGTGTTTCTTGCAATTCAGGGGACCCCTTTTAAGGACATTTTAAAGACTTAGTCTGGACTTTGCCTAGAAATGTGGGACCAGATGATGCTTGAGGTCTCTCCCAACCTGGGATTCTATGAGTCTCTATGTGGAGAAATGCTGAGAGGTGGGGAAGCCATAACCTGAGTTTGAAAGTCCTGGTTACAGATGGAAGTCTGTCTCAAACAGCCACCATGAGTTTTCTGCCTGTGTTTGCATAATTCCCCATCCCCAGAGGTGATGTGTTTGCTCTCCATTGGGCTGGAGGTGAAAATCATTTCCTGCAGCTGGAGAGCTGTGACTGGATTCTGAACACAGCACTGTAACAAAGAGCAAAACAGGCAAATTAAGGTCCCTCAACCTCAGCCCTACCCTTGAGGCAGCGTTTTAGCCCACCCAGCCTCCTCCATGCAGGCCTGGGTAACACTGACAGCACCTCCTGCTCCCCTCGTAGGCGACCCCTTCATGCTGCCTTTTATCACGCGCAGGTCATGGGGAGAAATCTGCCAGCAAAGCCACAGACTTCAAAACTATTCATTTCTGCCGTTTAATTGCTTTAACTGTGCGTTCTGGTGGGTACAATTTAGCATCTTTTTAATTGGCCTCTCATCTGCACTTTCTGCACTCCCTCATGGCTGGTTTGAGGTCTATGTTCCTCATTTAATCCCAGGGTGGCAAACCTGTGGAGAAGTCAGGAGATGCAGATGGCTTTTCCAATGCTGCTACTGACTTTGCTTGAGTGGCTTTCAGATGCTTGTCCAAAATATGACTTGGTTCCCCGATCTGTAAAACGGAGGCTGTTGCTTAATCCCCTTTAAACCTGCTCTGAGAGCTTGGGGTAGAAGCCACTGGGCTCCAAGATAAAGGAGTTTCAATTTTTCAACTTTGTGACAGTTTTCTCTTCCTTCTGTGCTTTGAAATATACAGATGTATGGAAATGTTCAGCTTTTTTGGGGGGAAGGCGGTTTTTAAAAGCTCTATAATTGTGGTATGGTGGAAAACGTAAAAATAAATCCATTCCACAATATTTTGGCCCTACACTGGGCTGAGCCTTGAAGGAGGCAATATTGCTGCTGGTCCTGATTGTCAGGCTTCAGCATTTCTCTGTATCAGGGTTAGACATAGGGTCTCATCACAGCTGTACTGTGCTTTCTCACCTCGGTTGTTCCTGAGGCAATAGCACACCTCCCACCCGAAAGGGCACATTTCAGGCTCTTGAGGGAGGAAATGCCACTACGTGGTGAGAGGCAACTCCTTCTGCAGAGGAGCATGCTGCTGCAGGCAGCCAGGCGTGCTCCTGCACGCTGAAGTATGGAGAGGAATTACCTGGCTTTTCCAGGTGGACTCCATCCCCAGTCAAGCCTGACCAACTGTTTAGAGAAGTCATCGCATCCATCTGTAGGCAGCAAGTAAGTCTGGGTATCATTCCATGGATAGAGCGAGAGGTGCAGCAAGCAAGTCCAGGTATCATTCCATGGATAGAGGGAGACGTGCATCACTCCCTGCATCACCAATGCCCTCTGTGAACCCTGGCCAGATGGGCTCCATTTGGCTTCACCAGCACCTGGGGCAATCCACATGGTTCATTGTCATCCTGCCCAGTGGTGGGTCCGGGCTGGAAGCAGACACCCTGGTGTGTGGCCACAGGAGGTTCTCCCCTTACACAGGTGGCCCCATGCAGGTAGTCCTGCTTAATGGTATTAAACAGAGGGTGATAATGTTACCTTGGGGATCAAGTGGTGAGCTTTGTATGGCATGACCTGCAGCAGCAGCCTCTCACGCCACAGAGAGCCCCAGGGTGTCATGGGGATCAAATAGGTCGGGGGTGGATTTACTGGGGAAGGGGGCTAATGCCCCGGAATGGGTGGGCTGCTTGGTTAAAACCCACCTATTCCCAGTTGCAGCTCCTCTGCTTCAGCCCAGGGGCTCAATTTTATTTTACAGCATTTTAACTATGATTTTGTGTCCAGGTCTGAACATGCCAAAGCCATTCATACCCCGTCTCCTCTTGCCCAGACCCATCATCAGCCCAACCTCCAAACTTGCCAATGCTGTTCACCCTCCTCCTCATTCAGCTAGCGAAAAAAGATGCTGTAAGGGGGTAGTTATATGTGCAGGTACATAGGTACACATAAAAGCACATATATGAAGTGCTGCTCATCTCCATTGTCAGCGCAGCAAGTGTCTCAGCTGCATTAAAACAAGCTGCTCCCTTAACTTCTGGGAAGGCAGCACGGATTTCGGGCGTGTTTCTGTTGGAAGGGAGGGCTATGAACTCTTGATGAACTGGGGCTGGAAGCAGACAGTCTCTCCTATTGAATCAGCATCGTGTAAGGATGGGCTGATTAATGGATGTCAGAAAGCCGGCCTGAATCGGAGGTTCCAGGCCTCTGCTTTTTCTCTTTTAATTGCATTTTCCAGAGTTCACAGGCCGGAGCGAGCGGGGAAATCTGTGATGGGTCAGAAATGGCTGTGGTTTGGAAAGAATTTCAGGCATCCTTCATGTGACCTCCTCCTCCTCCTCGCACACAATTGTTGCTTTTAAAAGAAGCAGCAATAATGGGAGACCATCGGATCTGCCTTGCAGAACTCTTGTCCTCAGCCCCGCCATTTTCAGGTCCCTCCTTTGATGTGTGCTCAGTGCTGTGGGGAGATGTCCAAGGCAGTCAGAAGTCCCTCATCCCCCTCTCCTGCGAGAGCCAGAGCCTACAGCAGCATTTTACAGTAGCAGCTTCAGATTAGTCAGCCACAGCTCCTGTGCCATCCGCTGGGTTTGGAGGTTGTTTGCAGCCAAGTGAAAGCTTGCAAGGCCCTGGGAATGGATACAGCTTGTTTGAAGAGGATGGGGGAAAGGCCCCTGTGTTCCCTTGCTGACTCAGCTGGTTTTGTTAATCTTAAATAAGCCAATTAAGGCTCCAGGATAGGAATGCCTCTCAGCTGAAAGTTTGCTTGAGCAAAGCCTGAAGGATTTAGCTAAAGTGCCCCAAATCCCAGCAGGCTGCTCCTTACCTAGAGGGGCAGTCATGCCCTCTCAGCTCTTCCTGTAGGCAGGATGTAATTGAATTGAATCAAACCCAGCAGGGAACAAGCAGCATCCTCAAGTTACCCAAACCCCAGTAGATGGGGAGCAGCTCAGCTCTGCTCGTTGCTAGGTAAGTCATGATATAACTCTCGTGCCTCAGTTTTTCCAGCTTCAAAACCAGCAGTTGTCCTGAAGGGTGTGGGACAGTGACCATGTGGTAGCTGTAGCACTGGGTTAAATCAAGTGTGTGTCTTTGGGGGGACCACATTTTATCACCATGCATGGGGGCACAAAGAGTTTGGCTTTTGAGCATCCCTCGAGGGGCTGGTGGTGGTCTCTCCATGTAGTGTTTTTAGGTTTCCTGATGAAAAGGTGAAGCAAGGCATCCTCAGCTCCAGCTGACTGCCCTGCGCTTCCTGACATGAGCACCATAGGAAGTTTGACCCAGCATGAACAGGCAGTTGTTATCCCTGTAAAACTCCAAACCGAATTGCTTTCCTTGGGCCTGAGACCCAACACAGGGCTGGCTGGAGCTCATCTCTACCTTCAGTGCTCTAATTAAGCCTGAGAGACAAGATGATATGCAGGGACCCAGATCATTACCTAGACATTGTGCTGCAAGACAGGAGGGTGCTTGCAAGAGAGGGAGGTGTGGGGATTCCCCCCCCCCTTTTCTTTTAATCATTTTAATTGTAGGAAGAAAAGCTCCCTTCAAAGAATGCCTCCTTGTGAATTTATAATCCTCCAACCTAGCATTATGTGATCTCAACAAGAAGCTCATAAAGCCAAATGTTTGGAGAGGGGGAGAAAAAGGGGGACTAAAAAGCAGGGGGTATGAAAGAGGCACCAGCAAGTCTCAACTGAAAACATGGAGTGAGGTTTCCTAAGGCAAGGGTTACCGTAGGTGGAACTGGGCTGGCTTGGGAGGGAGGATGCTTTTAGGGGATATCTCGTTCTCAGGCTCTTCTCCACACTGGTGGATTGGGAATGGCAGGGCAGTGCGCACTGAAACCCATGGAAATACTTAAAAGCTGGTATCCTACAGTCTCAGCTTCCTTGTGGGGGTGTGTGTGATTTTTGCCATGATTTTTATCATTATCTTTGTCATTACTTTTACTTTTGTCATTATTTTCAGTTTTATTTTTATCTTTATTGTTATCATTATTTTTATTTTACTGGTTTTATTTTTCAATTTTGCCTTTTGCCCTCCCCCTCCCCAAAGACTGTATTAATGAGAGGTTTTTATATGTTCTGGTTCAGCAGCCTCTGAGCAGTGTCCCCTCCCGTGCTGATGGAAAGGAGCAGGCTTTGCTTTGCAGAGGACCTCTCGATGGGTCTAGTCTCCTGAGGGCACCCTGGCCACAGGGCTCGGCTGCCTGTGTTCCAGGGAACTTGAGTACCAGAGCTGTGTTTCTGCTGTGAAATCAGGGCTCCTTTCAGGCAGTCAAAGCCAGGGAGGAACATCCATCCAATACTCTGCCCTTTAGCCTAAGATGGCCAGTTTTCATGTGTTTGCCATATTTCTGTACTGGAGAAGAGTCCTGTTCGTCTCTTCATGAAAGCAAAGAAGCTGTGACCAAACCACCTCCCAGATTCACCCTTTGGGGTTCTTCTTCCCTTTACAGCTTCTGAGCTGTTCCCACCTTTTCAGCGTCCTTTTCAAATCACAAACCTCAGCATCCAGTGCAATTGGTATGGGCTGGGTAAAACCAAGATCAGCTTTCTCTCCTTAAGTCACATTGCCAACACATCAGGAGCTCTTTTACCCCTTTTGCTATGGGGTTGTGAGTGGAGTTTGGAGTTTCTTGTCTTCTCTGATCAGCCAAGGGATGTCTAATGTGTGCACAGGCAACTGTCTGCATCAGAGCCAGAAGCAGGGAGAGGTGGCCTGCAAGCCATGGCAGCGGTACCCACTGCTGTCCAGAGCTGCTCTTTCAAGGCTGTGCTCAGATATTGCTCCTAAAGGGGTACCAAGGGCTCCCTCCTGACATAACAGTGTGTCCTGCCTTTGCTTTTTCTTCCTTTCATTTTTAGTGTTTTCGAACTCCTCTTCGGTTTAAGGATGTGTTAAGAGTGGCTCCTTCACAATTTGTGCTTTGGAAGTGTAACTCTTCCCCTGCGCTTGCTGGAATTTGCTCAGTGTTTTCCAAAACAAGAAGTTTAACCCCTGGCCAGGTCCAGAATGGGAGATTTAAGACAGGTAAACGCTTTTGAGCATGTGTGTGGGGTTGGGTATTGTTTTGTGTTTGGTTTTGTGTATTGAAGCTGCAAGGGTGGCTGCCCTTTGACTCCCTGTGGCACTGCAATGGGATGTCCCCATTTTCACTATGAGGTTGCCCAGAGAAGCTGTGGCTGCCCCATCCCTGGCAGTGTTGAAGGCCTGGTTGGATGGGGCTTGGAGCAATCTGCTCTACTGGAAGTTGTCTCTGCCCATGGTAGCGAGTTGGAGCTGGATGAGCTTTAAGGTCCCTTCCAATGCAAACCAGTCTGTGATTTTGGGAGGCACAAGCTGATGTGATTCCCTTTGGTTTCCCCCTTCCTGACTCAGAGGGGCTGTGATGGAAACCCTGGGGGATGATAGTTTGTGCACACCGGGATAGGTGAGTTTGAGAGCAGCGCAGAGGCTGGGCAGGACTATAGCAGATACTGTCTGGTTTTGCATGCATGTACGCAGATGTGCACAGGTACAGAGCCAAGAAGGTGAGTGCTCTTCCCTGTACTGCACTTCTATATGTATAGGAAGAAAGAAGCATACTTTTATAGGCTTTATCTGCTCTCTCATCCTTGTATGTTCTCAGAACTATTAATTGCTGAGTGTAAGGTGATGGGAAACAGCTGTGTGAATCCATCCCTTTGCTGCTAGGCTCATTTCCCCCGCATCCTTCCACCCCTGCATTTTAGAAAGGAAAGGGATTTATTATAAGGCAGCACTGTGGAAAAAGCTTCCTTAGAGAAACACACTAGATGATCTGGGAAAGGCTTGAGTAATGGAGTTTTTTTGTGGGCTAATAGAATAAAACTGCTCCACAAAAATATTATCACTGGGAACACGAGCTGAAAAGGGAATGATTCATGTGAAATACGGGATGTGCCTGTGTTGCATATGAATCAGTGCTATGCAAAGTAGGAGAGGGTTGGGGCAAGATGAGCACCTCAGACCTGCCCCTAAGCATGGAAAAGATAAGACACCTCTATTAAAGACCTTGGTACGAGGCACTAAGGAGTGTGAGATAGACCTGGGAAAACCACAGGATGAAGATTCCCCAGAGCTAACACGAAAGCTGTGGTAGGAACCTGGGTGACAGAATCATGATTAAGAACAAGCAGGCAGGGTTTTTTGTGATACTCCATGCAAGCCAAAACAAATCTCTTCCCCCCTCTGCGCCTACACTCCCTCACCTAGGAATACAAGAAAAGAAACTGCTGCTGAAAAGAAGCTTTGCGGCCTAAATATGCAGTTTACTGGGAGTTACAGCTCCAGAGAATGCTTAGTGGAAGAAATTGGGAAGGGGGGAATCTGTGACCTTGTCATTTTTTCCTCCCTTTTTTTGAGAAGCAATTACTCCCATCCACTATTCAGTGTTTCACAGGCAGCAGGACTTGCGCTTCTAACTCACTACAAGGGCTTTTGAAATCCACCCCTAATTTCTCCCTGATGTGGCCACTGGCTGAAGTGATGGGGAAGAAGTAGGAGGCTTGGCTTTGGTGACACTTTTGCTTTCTTCATCTCTCGCTGAAGACCTCATGATAGCACTGAGGTTACTCAGTGGTGCATGCAAGCTGCAGGCACCAGGGACTGACAGGGCCAAGAAGCTGCTCTCGCCATGGCTTTGAACACATGCCTGTATATTGTAGCTGGGCTCTTCCTGCCTCTGACAGTCCCCTGAGGAACCAGATTACTGTGTTTGGAGCGGGACTTTCTGTTGTGTTATATTTAGGCCGTGGATTTGCATTGTTAACTCGCAGGTCTTCATGAGCAGGCAGCTTGCTTGTCACATCAGCACTCATCTCCTGGGCTGTGGCAGCCTTTGAGTGTTTCTGTTTTGTGGTCAAGGATGCTGCAATAGGGGTAAAAACATGTTCAAACCCTTTGGCAGGTTATAGGTAACTCCTATGACTATATACCCATAGCCATATATAACCCACTTGGAGACCCCTGTGGTGCCTTGCTTCTTGGTGGTAGCACAAATGCAATGGCATGCTGGCTGGGGATGTTGGGCTCTCGGGGGGATCCCCGACTGCCAGGACTACCACTTCTGTGCACACTCATGGCTTGGACCGCTTCACAGGGTCTCTTGCTAAAACAGAATGGTCTGGGTGACAAAATGGAAAAACTGGTCACCAGTGATTCACAGATAGATCCTAAAAATATATGGCCATTGTTCCTTTCCTGATGGCCCAGCTGGGATGAGTTGTTTTATAGAGGAAGCAAGAAGATAAACAAACAATTCCAGCATGCAATGGTGAAGGCTGCAGTCCAATTTTTTTCAGCTGCCTGAATTCAACTCCTAGAACCTCCTTTGCCATCAGGCTTCCCTCTGCATCTCCTTCTCTGAGCAGGGAAGCCAGAAAAGGTACCTGAGGATGTCCTTGTTGAATGTTGTGCTGCGATACTGCATGTGGGCACACGTGGGGGTGCTCAGGCCATGATGCTTCTCCTCATCAGGTCACTGATTCAGCCATGGGTCATTCAGGGCTGGGGAAATGCTGCATTGCAACACTGGCACAGCCTCCGGAGCAGGAAGTCCCACTGGTGGGTGTCATTGATAGGGATGTTGTCCTTTTGCAACACCTGGAAGTCCACCAGCGCCTCTGGCAACGTCTGATGAGACATTGTGCGAAATGAACTTGCTGACCCCAGCCTGGCTCTATGACTCCCGCTTTCTGTGCCAGTGGGAATACTCCTGCCTGCCTGGAGCTGAGCCTCCCTTTGCTGCCCCCCCTCAGCATGGCTGTCACCCTTGCTTAGCAGTTTAACCCTAGCTTGGTCTCTTTGGGCAGAGGGAGGAAGCACAGCACTCATTAAGCTAAAAAGCTAACTCAAACCAGAGCATATTGCAGGTGGCATGAACTTGTGGGTGCCAGGATCCAATTAATTATTTGTGACCAAGCTCTTTTAGTCCTTTTAGAAGCAGGTTGATCTGCAACTGCTCATTTCAAGTTTGGTGGTATGGTTTTCGGTACCATCTTTGACCTACTGGCTCTGCATGCTGGTCCCTCATATAATCGCACATGCCTGCAGTGCTTCGTGTTTCCTAAATCGCAGTGAGTGATGTAGTGCAGACCCTCACATGGCCTCGATTTGCTCCCTTGACATCATACAAACCAAGAACGATATGGAGCAAGGCAGCACTGCTGCAGTAATTGGTTCTGCAGCTGGTGCGAATCAATCTGGGGTTTGGGTGTCTGTGGAGTTACACCCTTATGCACCAGAGATAGTGTGAGCCCTCACATGCAAGGGGTTCCTCTAAAACCTGTCTTGGTTTCAGGCCTTGCGCAAGGACAAGCCTGGCTGTTCTCAGCAAAGCAGGAATGGGATGAGCAGGAACAGCACATCTGTGTCCAGGCTGCCCAAGTGCCACTTTGCTCAAGTTTGGCTGGGTGATGGCTGAGAGACACTGGAGAGAATTAGGCTGCCTCAGCATCTCCTGTCTTCATGTTTTCTCTCTGATAGTCACTTGCCAGATGGGGAGATGAAACTAGTGTTATAATGGTTTGATTTTGTGATGGGGAGGGAAATCTGTGCAGCAACCTCAGACCCAAGCACCCAGTTCTGCTCTGGGCACACTTGAGCCTGAAGCTGGTTTCCTGATGCATTACACCAGATCTCTCAATCAGAGCACCCCAAACACTGTGGGTTTGCCAGCCCTGAGCCCAGCTTTGCTGCTCTTGAGCTTGGTGTAAACCAATGAATTTAGGATGCAGGCTGCCTTGGGGGGTACCCATATAGCCCACTGAGTTTGGACAGGCACACCAAGGATTTGGCAGCTTTGCCCTTACCGCTCAATAGCCTAAGGAAACCCCAAGCATATCCTTGCAAAGTACAGATGTTTGTGAGTCTGTAACACTGCTTTCATTTTGACATGTGAGAAAGAACCTGTTATTCTGAATTACTTTTAATAACAAGGTTTTCTGCTTCAGCAGGTTGGCAGTTTACATACCAGGTTGGGATGAGCAGGAGGTGTCCAACCCTTCCAGCACAGAATAGGACTTCACCACATGGCACTGATGCTGATTTGGTGCTCTCCGGTGCATTTCAGCTCTTCCTAAAGGCTGATGTGGGACACCTTTCTAATGGCATCTCAGGCACTATCACCATCCCTGAAGCATTGGACATTGGTTTATAGGGTAGAGGTTTATGCTGTCACCCAATTGCTGACTGGATTGGTGTGATGTGCCCTGGGCATGCTGCTAGCTTGAGGCCAGCCCAGGAATGGAAACACCCCTCATGGTCCCTGTCTGAGGTCCTCAATTACCCCTCAGGACCTCCTGTGCTGGTCCACCCCTGCAGGGTGGCACATGATGGGCTTGAGGAGCAGGTCATGGGATGAGGAAAGGTGGGGGGAAGCCAGCCTCCTGACATGGTGCTGGGTGTCTTGGGCAGTGTGGGCACCTCAGGGAAGGAGGCGGATGGGTCCCAGTCCTTCCAGCTCACAGGGTACAAAGATCCTGTTGTATCAAGCTCCATTATGGTGGATTTGAGGTAAAACTGAGAGACAGTTCTTCACCAAAATGCAGGAGAAGCAGCTGCCCTCAGTCACTCTTTGATCCCAGCCTTTCTCATGTCTCTGGTTCATCTGCTTCTTTCACTGAGCACCTGGAAGTGGCTGACTAATGAAGATGTGCAGAAGGGCATCAACTTCTGCATTATGCAGCACATGGCTAAAAATAGCCAAGGTTGCAGGTTCAGGCCTGGCTCTGCTGGAGAGATCCGCAGGGGAGAGGTAAGAAGTGATTTGTCCCCTGGTGCCATGGCAACACGTCTCAAAATGCGAGCAGCAGGACCATGGTGGTGTGGCAATGCTCCACTGATGGGCGGGATGACCCTGGAGAAGTGGGCAGCAGCAAGGTGGACCCTTATTCCCATGGGATGCTTGCAGGACCCCCCTTCCCCAGCCTGCAGCCATCAGCTCCCCACTGGCTGTAAGGACGAGTTTGTGAAGGTTGGACTAAAATACAGACAATGTGCCTTGTTGCTTTTGCATTTAGGTGGTAAAGATAATGATAATGTTCCCTATCACTGAAAGTGATATGGGAAAGAATACATCAGAGACTGAGCCACTTCTGCTTTGTAGCTGCATCTTCAGATGTGTCTGTGCTTCTCTTTTTTGGGAGAATTTTCTGTTCTGCTCATTTTCAGGTTAGTGTTCTGCTGCTTGTTAGGCATGGTGCTCCAGGTGCTTGCTGGAGGACAGGTCAAGTAAGCTGAAGCTTAACTAGGAGATGGAGCTCACTGAATGTGTTAAAAATGCTGCCCAAACCCAAGAGAGCAAAGGTCCATCCTCAGCTCCTTGGCAATAGTTGTCAGCACATTGTGGCTCTGCTGTTTGTTCTGTTGTCATGTTGTCCCTGTAGACTGATGGATAAAACTTCAGTCTTTGATGGGAGGGAAAAGGTGATGGGGGCTGAACTGAGATAAACAACTCAGGTACTTCTGTAAATATGCTTTCCTGCACAGGGCTGAGGGGCAGGCAGTTAATACTGCTCACTGCTCCAAGTGAACTTCAATAACCAACTGTTGCTTGCAAAAAGTTTTTGCGTACATCTTGTTTTCCACTCTGTCCTCACCTGAAGGGAGAGGCTGAACATCCTCAGTCTCATTTTCATGTGTGACATGACCTAGCTCAATTTTCCAGAGGACATGTGATTCTTTTCCAGAAGCTTGAGGTTTTCCATATATCCAGATATATCAGATGGCCTGGTTTGAATTGAGCCCAGCATGAGGGCATCTCAGGCCCCTTTCAGACCTTACTGTGGGTACCTAAAACTAGACAACCTGAATTGTCAGCTCTGCAAAAGCACCTTCATGCTGGCTTCAGGGTGGCGTACACACATGGGCTCTCACTGAGATGGCTGTGGCTATTTGCTGTTCTCATTTGAGTTAGGGAAGTGGTGTAGGAAGGTTGAAATGGAAAGGAGTACAGGAGAGGAACTGAAGCGCAGCCACGTTTTGCAGAAGTCTCTGTTTTCACCTGTGCTGCGCTCAGTGCTGTGACTCCTCCTTGCTCTGCTCTATGGAGATGGGTCCAAGTTGTAGGTAGGAAACTGACTTTTGAGGCTAGTGAGCTTGGTTCAGTTGCATGAAAAGACAGAAGCTGTTCAGGAGAAGCGCACCCCAGATTTGGGTTTAAGTATTGTGCAGATTTTCAGATTTTACAAGTTTTGGGTAGGCTGAATTTTCTTTTAGGCAGCCCTGTTTGTCTCTAAGGCTGAAGGAAAGTCCATGCTTTATTCTGTCAACCTCCTTAATGGGAAAGTTAAATACATGTGCTGCAGAGGGGCAGCCCTGGCTTCAAGGGAGGGACATCCCCTTTCTCAGAGTGCACTCTTGGGTAGGTGTCCCACTTCCCTGTTTGGGACTGAGCAGGTAGGATGGAAGGGGAAGTGAAATAAAAGCAATCAAATCAAATAGAGTAATGAAATATAGTCACCAGCATTGCTTCTGGGACTGGGCATCCCCAAACTCCCATTCTGATGCCAGAGTAGATTTAACAAGGTGTGTTAAACGCTGAGTTGCTCAAAATGAAAAGCCTGTGTCTTGGGTGTTATAAGCACTGCAAGAAAAAAACACGCTGCAAGGATCAGACACGCAGGTTTCAGATGGGTCTTCAGCAGATCTGTCTCTTGAGCTGCTGTTTCTGTTTCTGGATATAGCCCGGGAGGAAAAGCACTCACGGAGGTGCAGTTTGCCTTGGCTAGAGTAGATCATACTTGTTTTGTCCTGGTATCCTTCAGGCCAGGATCAAAGGCAGCAGCCTGGTCCAGCTTTCCATCTTTGACTGCATGTTTGGGTGACTGAAGCATGGCTCAGTGCTGGCGCTGCCCTGGGGCAGCAATACAGCACCTCCTTGCACTTTCTTACTCATGTTTTCCACTGCTGGATGTTCTCTTACAAAGCACAGCTCAATTCTCACAAAATCCAGTTTTTTTTCCCCATGATACCAACCTCTTCCTTTTGATATCAAGGACTGAGAGGAACTGCATGTGAAATCATGCTCAGGGCCGTGGGCAGGGGAGGTGAGAAGTTGTGTTGCCCTAACAAGCACCTGCAGGAATAGTGATGGAGCTAGTGGAGCACCTGTGGAAGTGCCCATTCACCAACAGCTTCACTGGGATCATCCTTCATAGCAGCCTCAATATGCAAGTATTTAACAGGCATGGTTTTGGATGCTTATTGAGCTACTGGTGGCTGCAAATTGGGTCATGGCCTTGGCGTGTTTCCTCTGCAGAGGCTTTGTGACCAGCCATGCTTCACCCATGGGTACTCCTCAACCATGGCAGAGCATCGGAGGACGACTGCATGGTTTCCAAGCCCCAAGCATGGAGAGCTATGGGGCTGAATTCCAGCTCCGAGGCCAGCAGAAGAACTGGGGGCCTCTTTCACCCATCCCATGGAGACATGCCCTGCAGGAGGTGCTGCTCTAAAAACTGCTGTTTTTTATAAAGCATTAATGTAGACTTCCCTCCACCACTCTGGCAATACTAGGCCATTACTATGGTGAAATGTCCAAAGTCCAGCTCCCAGTATTGGGTGTTACTTCCAGTTGGGTTTCGAGCCATAGCCACTCTGCAGAGGGAGCAGGCAGAGCCTTAGCATCAGTGACCTGGTGTTGTGCCCAGCGATGGCAGGAGCAGGGCAGCTGCAGCAGCTATTAGAAGCGATCATCAGTCTTCAGCCAGGGTAGCTGTGAGACAAGGAAGTGATTAGGAAATGGGAACATGAGTGGTAAGTCATCTATCAAATAGACTTATTAACCTAAATGTGCCAAAGAAGTTTCCACTGAAAGGAGAACATACATATATTTATTTATTTCAATTTGGGCTGATTTAGAAATGGAGAAAGAGACTAATTTGTAGTTTTTCAATGTAAACAACATTGCTTATCAAAGCTTCAGATGCCATGTGCTCATTTGTTCACCTGCGTCCAGCTTGAAAACAGCTAGCAGTAAAGAAGGGCAGATTGAGATGCAGGGATCACAAAGTGCTTTCTAAGAGACTAGCACTGCACCGCTCTCCACCTGCCTCTTGCTTTCTCTGCCTACGCAGCCTCTTGCAGGCAGATGCATTTGCACTAATGCACCCCAAACTGGGAGGACACGAGCCAGCTCAGACTGAAAGCCACACAGATGTGGTTAGTTTGGTTCCCCTTCAGTTGCCTTGGGGTACTAAGAGCACACAAGTGTCTGTCTGCAAGGACTGCAGATAAAGCCTTGTTGCGTTTCGGTCACAGAGATATGGTATGGGACCTGTAGTTCTGCTAGGGAAGTGCATCCATCCCTCAGAATAGCTCTGATAGGCAGGCACTGGTTAATCTTGCAGTCATGCTGAGGTAAGATGCTGCTGCTTGAGATGGCCGCATCCACAGCAGATGACGCAGCTGAGGGCAGTGTGCGTTTATGATGCTGTTGCAGCAATGACTCAGTCCACTGATGTTAACTTAAAGCAGGAGGAGGTTGCCCCTATGAGGAGGATGTGCTGGAGAGCAGTGGCTCAGGGTGCCAGGTACCAGGTCTGTGTGCACATGTGTTTTTCCAGCAGCGCCTCTGCTTGATGAAGAAATTACTGGCATTTGGTTGCCCATCATTGACCTCCCCTAAATACCTTGATTCCTTTAGATCTGCTCATGGTCTGGCTGCTTGCAAAGAATCCCAAGAAATTTGAACCATGTTTGTGTAAATAGCCAAATTCTTGGGGATTTTTTGTGAGCAAGGATGTCTTTTGAGAGAAGTGGTTTAGGCAGCATTCCCATGCTCAGTGAGCAGACCTGAGATGGTGAGAACCTCCAGTGGGGAGGTTCTGCTGAGAAGTTGGAGTTGGACTAGCTGCTGTTTGACTGCACATAAATAGCCCACAGCTTGGACCAGAATGACCCCTGTCATCTCAATATGTAGTGCAGAAGGTACCTCTGGACCCAGGATCTTACAGAAAGACTCTGGAGAGCAGTAGGTCATTTAGCTCCTGTGCTCACACTGCTGGTGGCTCATTGTGATCTGATGAGTGTGGTTGGCCTTGTGCTCCCAGGTACTGTTGCCTGTGTGATCCCTCATGAAAGGGCTGTTGGTCCATTTATCAAGGCCAATTGATCTCTTTCCTAAAGACAATGATAGGACATTTAAAACAACAATACAGAATGAGCAGAAGAGAAAGCAGTGAACCACCTACCTCCAGGAGGCACAACCAGAGGTGTGATGAAGTTAACAACAGAGGTGTGCTACTTTTCACACACACAGTGTCTGCTGTATAAAACCAAACAAGATGACAGCCCCGTGTTTGTCTGTATTTCCTCTCACTTTAAAAGACCCTGGGTGAGTGTCTTTGTGTATATTGAGGTCTCTCAGGGCTGCATGTGATATTGAAGAAAAAACAGTGAGTTTTGATGTCTGGTGTGATAGATCAGTCATTTCCCACAGCTAAAACCTGACAAAGTAAGATCTTCATCTGGATCTGATGTTCTCAAATTAATTTCTGCTTGGAATCTAGGACTTCAGTTTGGCCATGATAGGCCCTTGTCCTGTCCAGGGAGATCTGAAACAAGCAGGCTCTGCTGAAAGACCCCAGGTGTGAGCATCCCTGAAGTTTAGTAGAGGATCACCTCTCAAGATGGGCTATCTTAAAAGCCTCTCTATAATGGATCATTCCAGCCCAGTGCAACAGTTTACTATGAAACTGAGAAAGAGAATGAACCTTGAAGTTGGAAAGGCTGGAGCCAGTGTCTGCTGTGCCCTTTGCAGATTCCTTCCCCAAGCAGCAAAAAATAACCCGGCTCTTCCACTCCCTCTGACAAACTCCAATCATTTTTATAAGCAAATACCAAAAGCAAATCAAAATATTTTGGATGTTGATTCACTTCGTGTTCCAGCCATAAAGGAAATAAAGGGCTGGAGAGCAACATTGTTTTCATGGTCTCTTCTAAAATGGGAAAAGAAATCATGGCAACTCAGAAGTGTTTAGATAAACTTTGCTTCCAGTTTTAGGTTTATGCCTGGCTACCAGGTTACTTTATGGGTGCTCATTTCTGACAGCATTAAAAGCACTGTTACTCTTGGTTTTCTGCTGGATAAGGCCTCTTTGTACAACCTTGACAAGACCAGAGAGACCTGACCTGTTTGCCAGACCAAGGAAGCCTCTCAGGCTTGTCAGAGCCAAGGTCTGCAGGTGCTGCCGTGGGTTTGGGTGCTTGTTGGAGCTGGGTTTCCCATTTGAACTCTCTTGTTGGCTGTATCTGTTCTTGAAGGCAGCCACCCCATAGGGTGTCTCCAGACCACAGGGGTATGTTGTAGTGGCTGGTGTCCATACTGCTAGAGGCTGAGTCTCTCTGGAGCAGCCTGGCTGCACCCACACTGCATAGCTCCTGACTTAGGTCTTTTTTGGGCCACAAGTTATGGTCTTGACACATCATTAGTATATTTCAGTAGATTTCTTCTTTCTTTCTCCTCCCCCAACTCCCAAAATAAGTGCTTGAAGAAATTGTGTGTGGGGTGTTGTAACCAGACAGGATGGTGCTTCCATAACATGATGCTAATGGCATGTACTGCATGCTCTGGGTTATCGTGTGCAAGTATTCAGATGAGGCTAATGTGGAGGGTCCCAGAGAGGCACTACTGTACCATCCCAAAAGGGACCAAAACTGGTGATGCCTCATCCCTGGAAACAGTCGATGTCAGGTTGGAGAGGGGCTCTGGGCAACCTGATCTAGTTGAAGATGTCCCTGGTCATTGCAGGGGGGTTGGACTAGACGAGCTTTAAAATTCCCTTCCAACTCAAACTCTTCTACAATCCTATGAATATGTGGTATGGATGATCACAGAGAGAGGTGGGAAACGAGGCTATCTGTCAATGTAGACACACTTATTCACATTTTAAGCCATAATTATTGGTAGGTTTCCAACAATGGGAGGGGGAAAATTGGATCTGTCTTTTGGATTGAGTGGCTGCCCTGGAAGTATTCAGCAGGAGGAAAGGAGGAGGAAGTGACTTATTCCTCCTGAAGAGGGAGTGTGGTAAAATACAGTGTGAAGTTCAGCAGTGGTAAACATAGTTAAATCAATTGAGTTTAGTTCATATCCTGAGAGCCATTAAATGTACACAGGTGAAATTTTATCAGCTTTTAAAAAGAACTTTATGAGCTTAGAGGGAGAAGCAGTATAATTTGAAACTAGCAGTGGAAAAATAATGTAATATGGATTGTGGCATGCCTTGAAAAACATGTTAACTTAACCTACAGAAGGACCATAAAACATAAGCAACAAGAAGAGACCTAGGGACATCTTTTATTTTTCCCCAGGACCTTGATTCAATCGTCTTTCAAAGCTGCAGTACCCATTGAAATTACTTACTGGGCAGTCATGGAGTCTAAAGTGCTTATGTGCCAGTGTCTCAAAGGGAGAAAGTGGGAAAGGTGCAAGTCTTTGGTAGGCTCTGCTAGTTCTCCATCAGGCACCCTCTGGCTTTCCTCTTGGGGACTAGAGATTTTCCCCTTTACACACTCGATAAGAAGCAAAGTTCCAAGTCATTTAAAGGTGCCTCATCTTGCCTAAGAAGTGTATAAGAAGGGTAGCCAGTAGCCTCACCTGAGACATTTGAATACCAAAAGATACTGTCTCCAGAATTTCTTCTTGCATAAGTAAATTAAGTACCATTAAGAGCCAAGGACTGATAGCAGCAGCAGAAGGCTGAGTTGTGCAGGCTGTCTCATGTAACTCTGGCATTTAAGAGACTAGGACAGATGTTCTCTTAACCACTGACCCTTCCTGGGTTCCTGTTGAGCTCTGCTAATGCCTGGAGCTGTCAAGTGATACCTCCTGTGCTCCTGTTTCAGCAGAAGTTATTGCTTCCTCTGGGTCACAAGTCAGGCTGAGGAAGTTTTTTGGGAAGGGAGGTAACCTGTGACAGGCTGGTGAGCTGTGCCATCAGCTTTCTTTCAGCCAGAGGCCATGGTGAGATAGGGGCTGAGAGCCTTTCCTGATAGTTGGCTACCTGCTTGATCGGTTTTAAGTAGCTGCATTTCCCCAAGTGTAAATAACCCATCACCATGGGTGAGTGGGATGCTATGTGAGTGGGTTACTTTGATTTGATGAGGCTCTGCTTGCTCCTGACAGTGTATCCTGAGACCTCTTACTCTTTTGAGTATCATAAGGCAAGCTGCTCCCTAGGGACTTGCACATCAAAGGAGAAGTCTTTGTGACTAACCAGCTAGGTCTGGTTCAGATTCAGACATTTAGGAATGAGTTTTCAGCAGTCAACTAAATCTAGAGCAGTAATTAGGGCAAAAAGCCTATTGTTGACCTTTACTCACAGGCAGGAATTTATGCTAGAATATGAACAGCCACTCAGCACTGCATTTGAGACATGGTTTTCTGAAGCGAAAGCTTTATTCCAAGCACAACATTTCCCCTCGTCAGTAATCGGATTTGGCTTTGATAGAAAACTCATCACCAGAATCCTCGTATGGTGCTAATAGCTAAGCTTTGCCTTCCTCAGTTGTGTTTGGTGTATATATATATATATATACATATATTTAAAGCTCCTCTTGTTAATGCACCAAGTATGTGTAAGCAATTAACAGAAGATTGTGTTTGATTAAAGCTTACAAGAAGGTCTCCAGAGAAGTTAGTGTTCATTACTCAGTGAGTAGCCCTTTCAGCCCTGAATGGTGACCTTGGCAGAAGGTCTTGGAGGCCACGGAATTAATTGAGGAAGTCTTAATAAAGGCTAGTGCATGGAAAAATATCCATATGACTAGTGCATTGTTTGCTGGTGAGGATAGATTTGGCAGATACCTATCCCGTTACAAATTCAGATACTGAGTTCATTGCCGAGCTGTTCTTTCAGGGTAGATTTGATGACACACTAGAGAAAGGCAGCTTTGGAAAATGTTCTTTGAAATGTTCTGAAGGATGTTTTACAGTTTGACAGAAGCGTAGGATCGCTTAAAGGGAGTCTGTTGTATTTAGCCAGATGCTTTCTTGGAATAGCATTTTTCCATGGCATCATAGCTACAGAAGTGGTTGTGAGCACATTCGCTAACTCATGTGGCCTGAACAAATTTTCTTAATGGAAAAATAGCCTTATGTGTCGATTCTCTTTGCTATTGATCCTTCAAGTCATAGTTTGCTGTTTGTGAATGCTGTGATAACTGTCTATATCCTTGAATTCATTGAGCCTGAAAAAGGGGGCAAAAGGGAGATGCTGGTGTGGTTGTAACTTCCTACACAGGCATGACTAAGCTTCAGGAAGGGCTTGGGGCTCCTCAGTACACTGTGGAAGTAGTGTGGTATGTAGTATGTGGAAGTAGTATGGTACACTATGGAGGTATAAAGGGCTAGCATACACAGTGTTTGTGTAGTGTCTTTCTGCAGTGATCACATCCTGTACCAGCAGATGAAGTGATATGCATTATCAAGTGTTAATTTTCCCCAGAGTGACAATACGCTCACTGCAAATAAAGACTGAAAGGTGCCTTCACGCCATAACTTCTCCTTCTCTGTATCAAGGGTATATTGAAAGGACTGCAGTATTATCTCTCCTTGTGAAGCCTTAATTAGGCCGTTACATCAGTATCTGTTCAGAGATCCTGGCCTCTGTAATTACAGGACTTGATATACTCTATACTATTTTAATAAAGTTATTCATATCAGAATAACTATTTCAACTTTCATTCATTGACAGTCACAGCAAAGACATCTGAATCAATAAATGCTAGGAAGTAGATATAGCCCAATGGCAATTTTATACAAGACCCCACCAGAACAACTGATTACAGCTTTTATTTAAATAACCAATTACCACTAGTAATATATTAAGCTTTTGAGTTGTTATTCAATTCAAGCCTATCACATCAAGAAAAAGAAATCAGGCAGCAGCCATTTTTTATGTGACCAGATGCAAAACTAAGTTTATCAGGGTGTAGGTGACATCTTGAAACGTGTGGACCACGACTGTGGGGAACCCTGAGCAGTCCTCGTGAGAGCTTTTAATCAAAGCTTATTGAAGTCTTTGGGATTCTTCGTACTGATATGAATGGGGTTTTGACTGAGATCTTGAAACCTGGCAGGTTCAGATAAATAGGCACGAGTAACGAGTTGTTTCTCAAAAGCTCACTTTGTCATCAACAGGAAAAATGCACTGCAGATGCACAATTCAAACAATTCAAGAAGTTCGGGGGTTTTTCCTTTTGAACAGAGAAATACTTTTCCTCAAAAAAAACTGGAACTTTGAGGGTTCTTCAAACTTCAAGCAAAGCTGTCTCCACTTCAGCATCTCTCTTCTGACTGAAGGCTACTTTTTGCTTCCTATTTAAAGTAAAAGGAGATGTACTGTTAGCACAGTGCAGGGAGATTTGCTCTGAAGGGTGTAACAACCTGTAAATATGGGCTAGGGCGGAGGTCAGTATGTAACTGGCAAATGATCAGCCTGTTCTTTAGTGTAGGTTCAAAGTTATCCTCTAGTTGGGCTCTTATGCTTGTCTTTGTTAACATTCTCATCAAGCAACACTGATGGGCTAGAGAGGAGCCAAAATATCCTGCCTGAACACCTGCAGACTTTGGGCCTGGAAGCAAATGGGGCTGGCACTGGCTCTGTGTTGGCGTGATAGGTGAGACCGCCGTCAGGTCTGTGTGGTTTTTAGGCGGTCGGGTCTCAGCCTGGCACTGAACTTTGTCTTTTGGGAAAGGCCAGCTCTTCTCTGCTGTCCCACCGCGTGCCGGGCAGTGGCATGAGCCAGGCGACGGACAAAGCGTCACACAGCACAATGAAGAGTGTTAATATGAGTAATTGTTGCCGTATGTCACTGCGCTATTTTAAGGCTGCTTGCTGCATGCCAAAGAGCGCTCTGGGCAGGGCTTTCATTACAAAATCCTGCCAAAGCACTTCCTGAGGGGATCATGATAAATATAGATAGCAGAGAGCCAGTCTGAATCCGTTGCAGCAAATAGCAGTGGTGCACATGCCTCAGGGTCCTCGAGGCTCATAAAGCAGAAGATACTTGAGTTGGCTGATGTCCCTGAATAATTTGGCTGACTCCACTGAGGGATTTTCAGGTAGCCTTTTGACACGGTATATAAGAAACACTGGAGAATCATCTCCCAGCTCTCCCTACCAGTGCTGTGGGGGTCACTTTTATTTCTGGCCCTTGATTAACCATGATGGAGCCTTGGCAGATGTTTTAGGCCAACCGCTTTTCTCTTTTGTTACACAGCTTCATTGCTGACCATCTCTGTGACATTGCTCTTTGCATCATGTCATGGCAGAAAAATAAAGAACAAAGGGAAAATGTCGGGCTGTTTTTAAACTCTCCCTTTATAGCGGGATGACTCCCAGTTGCACATGTGCATGAGCACCACTGCTCCTCATTTTGCAAGCAGCTTTACGTTCTCCTTGCTGTCCCTGAGGCTGCCAAAGGTGCCTAACCCAGCTCTTGTATCTGCAGTGTTGACTAGGGATTACTGAAAGACTGCTCATCTCCCAGGGCTGCCCGACCTCGCCATTCTATTTAAGTAATGCAAAGTAATGACTGTGTTGAAGCATCTGTATGTGGGGGTCTGAGAGGTTCATCTCACCTGGACCAATTGGTCTGGTAGCCCTGATGCTGCTGCAGTGGGACTGCTGTAAACCAGTGACCCCATGTGTGCAGTGAAGGCTGTGATGGCTTTGGCCTCTCTGAGAACACTTCTGTAGCACAATAGCATGCCTCATGGGGTCGATATGCATTTAATGAAGGCTGATTTTCACCAGGAATACTGCAACACTCAAATGTGCCAAGAGGTGTTTTGTGTTTCAGGGGGGTAGCGGAGCTAAGGAGCAGAAGTGTCCCCACGGTGATGTGGGAGTGGAGACGGGACTATTCTACTTCTGCTTCGAAACCTGTAGTCCCTCCTTCATGCGCTGTCTCTAGGGGCTGGTGTAACTTGTTTCCCCATGTTGTAGGTTGTGGACTGCTGCCGATGTGTGAGATTGACATTCTATGTGCTTGTCCTGGGTTTCTGCTCCTGTTTGGCACCAGTGTACCCTGTGCTGAGTTCTCTCCTGTTCCAGACCTGGTGACTGAGGCTGTTGCAGAGTCTAACTTCAGGAGGCCTTACACGATTTCTTAAACTGAATGCTGATTTATTTGAAGCTCTCTCAGCTCCGTGTCTGTTGGAGTCTTCTATGGAATGTTCCTCCAAGAGATTCTTTTGAGTCCTCCTCCCATCCCAGCCTCATAAGTGACTTCATCTCCTCTCCCAACAGAAACCAAGGAGCTTACTCAACACACTAAGTCATGAGGAGCAGTAGGGAAAGCTAACAAAGCGGGCCCATTCCTCCTGCAAGCCAAAAGCCATTCTACTCAGGGACAGCAAAACTCCCCTTCTGTAATAATTCCTTGCTCTATCTTCTCTTCTCACCTCATTTCCCTTAATGTCCTGGCTCCTGAAGACACCCAAGAGAGCTCCAGGACAGCCCCTTGGGATTCTTTCTGCCTTCTCCATTCCCCCACCCTGACCAGCCACGTTTCATCACCTCTGCACTGTGAGTGTGCACAGGGAATGGAAACATAGCAGCAAGTTAAAACTTCCCATAGCTTCCAACGAGTGTGTTGAGTGTCATATGCTTCTCCAGAAAATACCTGTGTGCTTTGAAAATAATGCTGCCATAATGGCTCTGAAAAGTAGAATCCTGGTCAGCTCACTGAGAGGAGTGATAGTGCATCAGCAGCAAATGAACTTTGGTGTCTGTATCTAATAAAGCTCACAGCTCCATGGGCTGTGGGAGGGAAGACATGAACTTCATTGCTATTTTCAGTTCTTTTTCTTTAAAGGATAAAGTTCTAATCAATTCAAAATTGCTCATACTGGATAAGAGAGGGTTTGTATGAGTGTATGTGGTTATTGATGTTTATTATTTATTTTCTTATTCATGACAAGAATCCTTGATGAAAATCAAAGTTCTCTTATCTCTTGTATAATTACTTGGGTAAAACAAACTCAACTGTCTTGTTAAAGTATAAGAGATGTTAATTTGCTCTTGAGTTTGTTATAGAGCAATGCAGACAAGGTACCTACTAATCAGTCTGAACAAAAATGCAGAAAAGGGTGTTCTAGTCCTCTTTGCAGCGTCTGCATTGCTTTCCTTGTAAAAGTATAACAAGTGACTTTGTAATAGGGAAAATGTCTACTCCAGCAGTTTTGCTCCTCTGCAGAGAACTCCCTGTACCTGCTGGGAGAGCTGGATCAGTTGACTGCTACCCACTCTATTTAATCACCTGTTTTTGTGAGTGCTGGAAGCTGGAAAACAGGAATAACAACATGTTTAGAGGTCTGATCCTTTCTCATGACCCACAAGGACTGTTTCCACCATTCATTCCAAAGGGAGAGTTGCAGGTAGCGGAAGTGGAAAAAGTTATGAGGCAAGATAGCTGTGAAGGTTTGATTTGGACATGTTCATCCAAGCTAAAAACAATGATTATTTCCACTTCCCACCCTCTTTGTCCCAAACAGCAATCTGACCTGCAGTTGCCTGTGAAGACATGCTTTTGACACACTTCTCTGTAATACACAGAAGACGAGTCAGGTGTGAAGGGAAGGTTTGGTGTTCTCACCTCTTTTCCATCCTAACCTTCTCCTGTTCCCTCAGCATCCTTCCCTTCCCCAATGTGTGCCTTGACTTCTCTGCACGGTGCTTAAAAGGAGCAATGAGATACTGCAAGCCCCAGAGGTTACCACCCCTTAGCCACAGCTACAACAAATAAGGCCAACCATGGTAGGGAATATGCACTGCCAGAATGACTCCAGGGACCTGTTGCACTAGTGTCATTCCTATTTGCCTTTCATTTTATGCCTTGGTTTCACCCAGCCAGGCTGATGCAGGGGTGGACCAGGTATCAGGCACAGAGAACTGGTTTTGGTGAGAAACCCTGTCTCCACAGGACGCTGGTGACCTTCAGACTTGCGTAGTTGCTTGGCCTACGGCTGTCTGTGACTGCGAAAAAAAGGCTTCTTGGATAGAAAATTCCAATCATTGACCTCATCAGGACAAAATTCACATTTGGGGAAGGGGGGGAGGGAGAGGGGGTAGAAAATAGCAGTAAAGAGCTGTAATTGGAAGCACAATCTTGAGCTGTGACCAAATGGGAATTGGAAAAACCTGGAAGTTACGAATGAAAGTCACATTTTTCCCCTTATACAAAATTTAGTATTGCCCCTAGAGACAAGTGATCTGTCTTTACTCCATAAAGCTTACAGCAACAGACCTCAGAGCTGTATTTTGGCTTGTAGAGCCCACATATTTCCTAGCAGCACTGCTCTCACAGTGAATCCAAGCCTCCTGGCAGCACACATGCTTCTTAGCATCCTATGTTGGTCCCCCTGTAGTTCCCCCAAGACCCTTAGGGACCTGCAAGCAATAGGTCAATCACCTCTGTCCTCCAGCTCTGAAGCAGCATCCCAGTTGGAGGTTTCTTTTGTAACCGGAACAGACCACATGGAGCTTTGGGTTGTATTGGGTTGTATTTGCCTCAGTCTTCACCTGTCTGGGAGGGCAATATATCTCTTAAGAACAGCAAGTAGGGAAGCATCAGCTGCTGTCATGGCTCAGCAACCTGAAAACTCCCTGGGGGCCGAGAGCTCCTCCCCAAGTCATGTAAAAACTATGTTTGAAATGCTTTTCTTCTTTTTTTGATTAAAAAATACCATTATGATCTGGCTTTGCCATGGCACAGATTCCCTACAGGCTGAGCAGTTCCCATCCAGCTGAAACACATGTTCAACAACAAGAACATCCCCCACTGCTTATTTAAGCAAAGCGCCTAGTAAATCTGTGGGTGTTGGAGCTGACTTGGTGCAGCTGAGCCTGGAGCTTGTCTGAGGGATCAGGGTCTATTTGCCAAATTGCTGTGACCTCCAGACAGTGACATTGGCTTGATCACAGCCACTTGTTTCTTTCCATCATACTGACATAGAGCCAAGCACAGCACAGGCAGTTTTCTTCAAAGCCATGTGGCTACTGGGGGCATCTAGTTTGGAATCCCATTTATGTCCAGTTTAACCAAGACCCTTCTGCTCTGAGAGTGCTGGTGACCAGAAGCAAGGCTAAGCTCCCATGGAAATCACATCAGTGGGCTGGGTGATGGAACTTCTCAGTGCTTTGGTTTTCCCAGTTGTATAACTAAAGTGAAAACTTTGAGGTGTTGTCTAACAAAAAGCTGTAATCATCTGGGGAACTTTGACTCCTTCTGCTCCAACAACACAGGATAACTCACTTCAATTAACTATGCTGCATTTCAAGGGTTAGTCAATATTTGTATATCTACAGGATCACATTAAACACTGCATTGGAGTGTTTAATGCAATGTTTAATGCAATGGAGTGTTACCACTTGTCGTGGTTTAAGCCATAAATCAGCCACGCAGTTTGTTCACTCACTTCCCCCTTTTTCTTCCCTCTGCTCCT